>JAKWJD010000146.1:0-27044 GCA_027705065.1 Solanum peruvianum
GAAAGAAAGGGAAGTTCAGTCCTAGATATGTAGGCCCTTACAAGATCTTGAAAAGGATTGACAAGGTGGCATATGAGTTAGAGTTGCAACCAAAATTAGCGGCAGTGCATTCGATCTTCCACATCTCACTCTTGAAGAAGTGCGTGGGTGACCCACCGTCTATAGTGTTATTAGAGAGTGTGGCGGTGAAAGATAGTCTTTCTTATGAGGATGTATCAGTTGAGATTCTTGACCATCAGGTTAGAAGGTTGAGAAATAAAGAAGTCACTTCAGTCAAGGTTTTGTGGAGGAGTCAGTCCGTAGAGGGAGCTACTTGGGAAGCAGAAGTAGCCATGAAACCCAAGTATCCTTACCTTTTTCCTTCCGATTCCACTCCAGCTTGAGGTAATAGTTCCTCTTCAGTTTTACAATCATTCATGCGTAATTCAGTTTTAGAATCATGTTCCCTCAGTTTGTACTTTAATTTTTAGCGTAATTGCATGTACTTAGAACTCAATTCAGTCAGAACTCAGTTCTCAGTGTTTAGTAGTGGGGTTTGCATCTCTCTCCCTCTATTTCAGCTAGTTTAGTCTTTATACGAGGAAGAATGTTCCCAAGGGGGAGATATTGTAACACCCCGTAGCCAAAATAGACCAAAAATTAGTTTTTCAGAAAAATTTGCAGGTGCTACCAACGGTGTCATTGACGTACCATAGCCTGAACCACGGTTCGTCCTGCACAACCGTCGATGGGATCAGTAACTCCCAAAAATTTCAGCCTAGAAAAATTATTTAAGTCTTGGACGACGAACTTACTTACGGTCTGTAGGTCAAACGACGGTCCGCAGTCCGTTACCATCGATCAAGACTCCCTTCAACCACTCTCTGACAAGAGCTATAGATGACTAGCATGGTTCGTAGGTGGACCTACGGTCCGTAGGTGGAAAATTTGTAGCATGTTACGGGGAAATACAGTTGGACCAACTTAAAATGATCATAACTCTTATCTGAAAATGAATTAGGTCTCCTATGACCTACCCACAGATATATAATTGAACTATCTTTCCATAGCCACCGACTTTGCTAAAATCAGACCTCCTAGTAAAAAGTTATGCCCAATTTAGTAAAGGCCTGTCGAACAGTCCCTCACGACGGACCCAAAGACGGGGCGTCGGGCGCACGACGAACCGTCAGTCCTGGCCGTCGTGAGGCCCAACAACAACATTCCCAGGGGTCTTTTTTACCTTTTCCACTCCGTTTAAACCCTAATTACGTAGTTTTTTTACCCGAAATCATCATATGTTAGTCAATTTAAGCCTAGAAACATAATTAAAACATATCCAAGTCAAATCATTAAATCAAAACTTAGAAAATTAGAAGCAAGAGAGGACAAAAAAAGCTCAAGAACCCTAGTTCAAGAACGCCACAAGTTCCAGCAGTTCCAGCCCCAAAAATTAAGTATTTTTCCGTGGATTTCATCACAAGGTATGTGGGATTTCACTAGTGGGTTCCTTTCACCCATAGGGTCCTTAGTTTCAGTCAGTTCTTGATTCTCTTATCATGATTAAACCTAGGGTTTCTAGAACTTTGATATAACTTCATGAATTTATTAAATATATGTTCCAAATCATATTATCATGTTATTACTCAAATTATCACATGAATTTCAGAACCCTAGCTTTGTATTTCTTTAGTTCTTAAATTACACATGCTAGGTCATATATTTCAGACACTTCAGATATACATTCCTCAGTTATAAATGCATAATTACCAGATTAATTGTTGCATTCTCAGTTTGCATGTTCAGTTTCGAGCTATCCAGTATTTACAGAAATTCAGATATAATTGGTTAATTTACAGAATTCATTGGGAGTAGCATAATACCGAGTTGGACTAGAGTTTAGCGTACCCAATAGTCCCAGAACTACTAGCCAAGTAGGTTGTAAGTCCCCTCTGTGGGCAATCAGTTTAGTGATCACGCCATCATGCCTTTATACCTTTGGCAGGGTATATTGGGTCCTCTCGATGGGGCGTATACATCGGACTCCACATTTAGCTCATGTGGTTTTATTATCGGTTATTAGTAGCTCCCACAGTTCAGTCAGACTCTCTGCATTGACCATTTATCAGTATATTCAGTATTCAGTTTCAGCATGTTATAAATTGGTCATTGCATCCAGTTAGCTCATAAATCAGCACATCACATTCAAATTATTATACTTGTTTTTGTGTTTGTTCAGTTATGTTTTATTTCAGTTGTGCTCTATCCTACATGCTCATTACCTTTCAAGTACTGACGTATATGTGTGCTACATCTTCTCGTGATGTAGGTTCAGTTTCTCAGCATCCAGATCATGGATAGATCGATTTCCCGATCTCCAGTTCAGCAAATTCAGTGGTGAGTCCTCATTCTCCGAGGACAACAGTCATGAGTTTCATTTCAGTGTTTAGTCATTTAGTTTCAGTTTTTGCTAGCTTTAGCTGGGGCTTGTCCCAGTATTTCTAGTCTAGTTTAGAGGCTATTTTCTGACATAGTTAGATTCAACTTAGTATTGAGTTAATATTTCTTTTGTATTAAACTCATTGTTTTCAAATATCTCAGTTATAGAATATGGGTATTCCCCATCTTTTCATTTTAAGTATGATTTAGCTTCCGCAACAGTTTATTATCTTTAGTATGCTCATGATCATGCCAGCAGGGTTAGCTTGGGATCACTTGTGGTCCTAGGTTCCGTGTCCGCGTCTCGGGGTAGCTCGGGGCGTGACAAAACCAAGACTAGTTAGACTTATGTCATAATTTGTGGGTCGACATTAGGTCTAACCTAAGAGAGTGAGCCCTAGTCCATCAACACCATGTATCGAAGGGCAGGGTGTGGGCAAGGCGTACGCATGTTAGTTTAGACGAGTGGGTGTCCGAGAGTAACCCATTCGATATTTGGGTAAGTTACCCGAGAGAAAATTTAGTTTCACCTAAACCTTAGCCTAATCACCATTGTCTTGCAAATTTACTCGAAAATCAATCTGAAAGCACGATTCAAATCAACACTGGGCATGCAACAACTCACCAACTGTCTTCAACAACTTCACTTTTTATCATTAATTAAACTCAAAATCTCGCTGAATTTAAATAATTAGGTGTGTGGGTGAACTAACCCAACAAGAAAATATGTCACATAACTTTAATAGGGATCAACCCGGACGAATTCCACTCGCAAACCTTGGGTCTTCCTATTTCTTGACTTTTCTCCCTTTTTTTCTCTCCTTCTTCTTGTTTTCTCTCTTATCCAAGATCTAAGCGTGATTTGATTTTCCAAATGAACTAAAATCAGTCTTTTTAACCCTAATAAACCCCTAAAATGAATAGTAAATTAAATTGGTAAAGACTAGTTTGCCCTTCCATAAATCCGAATTGGTCTTTCCTTACTTTAACAACCCAACTTCCCATTAGGCATATCCTTCATACGATATTGAAAATGCACAAACTTGGTGGATTTTGAAAGATCTCTCCAAGGGCTTTTCAACCATATCAAGAACTACCTCTACTAATTATGAGCTAGAAGTTATGATTGTTTGAAAATGACCAAACTAACTTTCTTAACATAGGCAATTTGGCAAGGTTTTCCTTTCTTCCCAAAATGAATATTTTTACTTTCTTAGATATTTCAAACTGTGAGATGTTACACGTTCATTAGTAATTCCTTGTTTATACTTGATTATTCGTTAGTAGTTCTGGTAGACTTTCAAGTTCTAGGTTTAAAATTTCCCCCGCAAATATTGGTTTAGATCGTTTGTTAGAAATGACTAACTTCCGCTTCATCATTTAAATTTCTTCTCTAACTTAAATTCTTATTTTAGAATGATTTCTTGAGTTGGGTAGTATTGTTCTTCTCCCCCCGGCTTGTAACTGTGGTTGGCCAATAACGATAGGTTGATTTGTAACATAGTTATCATAAACCAAGAATATACAAAAAAATTAGTGCATATAATCTCTATGCATAGAATAACTTTTTGTTATTGAAAAGAGAACTAGCAGAGGTGATTTGTTTCAATGCCTTGGAAAGAAAATAAAAATAACCTACCTATCCAAGGAAAACGTAGTACAAGTAAATATACTCGAATGTATTAAAGTAGATTAATTCATCCCAAAATCTTTTTTATCATATGATAAATAATTATCTTTTTCTATTATTTTTTTCCTAAAAAAAAATTGAAAATAGAAGTACTTTCCTTACCACATAAAATATCCAAATTTTAAATTCCGTTCTATAACTGTCCTCCTGATACTTTTATGTTTTTCTCCATCAATATATCTATCCACAATAGATAAAAGATCATTAGAATAAAAATTTTGATTGTTATCATTGTATTATAACTTCACATTCAATGACAAATTGATAAAACTAAACAAGCACCTCTATTGTCTTTCAAAACACTAGTAATAATCACAAGGAATTTATACGAAAATGATAGTAGAATAGCGATCTACATCAACATCTATTTTATAGTGTGTTTTAAATGTATTGAAATACATACAAGGGATGAATCCTTTATGCAAGAAACAGAATATAGATAAGAAATTCTTTGCTCTATTCTCCTAAATTCATATTAGTAACCAGAAATAATAAAAGATAAAAGAAAAACAAAAGAACTGTTCATATTAGCAAACCAGAAATTTCAACGAACTTAAAATACCGCAACAAATCACACATACTGACGACGATCAATTGTTTTGTAAGAATTGTATGCATACAGAAGGGAGGAATTTATGCAAAAAAAATAAAGAAATGCTCTCTATTTATAGCCGACAAAGTTTAAAGGTCAACACCTGTTACAAAAAGACAACCTTTCAGAAAGGTCACATGCAACCCTTTGGAAAAGGCACAACCTTTTCAACGGTCACAATCCTTTAGAAAATATACAACCTTTCTTAAAGGTCACAATTCTTCGGCGAAGTCACAACCCTTCATTTTCTATAATAATTAAACCCAACACCTAGCAAAATATTGCTAGTGCTCCAGATAGATACCTTTCTAGGATTGATGAATAATATATATACAATCATCATCAAACAAGTCACTATATGATAATTCATTTTGATAATATTCACGAAAAGTTATATGTTATTCTTATGTCTTTAATATATAACTCAATGACATAATTTAGTAGATAATTTTTTAAAAAATAGTGTAACGATAGTTCAACTTATACGTGCAAGAAACGTGAGCAGAAACTATTTAAATGAAAACACAAAGAGATTGTAATGTTGAAATATTCTCTATGTTTTTATGTTCCCTCTTATTTCAACACTAGGACATGAGCGTAAACAAATTTTATAAGATATCTTTTGCATCATAAAAATCAGCTTTCTTAAAATCATAATCTATATAAATTATGATCTTCATCACCACTTCATTGCAAATTCCAGTGCTTCCTCGGTCCAGTCATTGTCATTGGAATGAATCCTACAATATAGAAAAATAAAAATGCATGTTAGACGTTGCACACAATGTTTATAGGCAAAATTGATAGTATAAATTTCTTAGAGTTTTACCTTACTTGAAAGGTGAATTTAAAATAAAAAAAAAGGTTCATACGGAATAATATAGAGTTTCCTTCAAGAACAATTAAGAAAAATTGCCTTAAAATTATTTAAAACTAAAATATAAACATTTATAGTACGACATGACCTATTTTTTTCTTAATCTTGATTGAAAGATTCTCAGTAGTGCTCGTAGCTTTTTCCAAAGTCGAGTCAGACTTGTGCCTTGAAAGCTTTGTGTGCACTTGGGAGGTTTCTTCTTACTTCTTCTTCCATTTTCATGCACAAAATGATATAATTTTACAATCAACTAGCTAATTATTTATCATAGAAAATAGATTTTCTACATGAAATGTCTACTTTAATTCCATTATGTAAAAAAAATACATAACTTATACATGATATTGTATGTGTTAAGTGTGTATGCATTTTGCTGATTCTTGCTTGTATTGTAGGTTAAAAAAATGTTTCATAGAGGATAAGTAGGTATTTTTTTAAAGGAGTATTTATATAAAATAAAATATCATATAAATAATTAGGACAACAAGATTGTCATATGTGATGGTTTCAATAATAGGTACTAATATATCATACAACTTTGTAATAAGAAGAGTTATCAATAATGATATCAAAAATAGAAGGGCATGTCAAAAAAGGTTCTACGGGCGAAAATAAATATAAAGA
Source organism: Solanum peruvianum (assembly GCA_027705065.1). Classification (NCBI taxonomy): domain Eukaryota; kingdom Viridiplantae; phylum Streptophyta; class Magnoliopsida; order Solanales; family Solanaceae; genus Solanum; species Solanum peruvianum. The sequence continues at coordinate 6,202 of JAKWJD010000146.1, forward strand.
AAGAGCCTATAACCCTATTTGCTCAAATTAAATCTAATGTGAACTTAAGTTTCAACAAATATTAATAGTTAGTAGGAAAGTGTAATGTGCTATTATGGTTATTTATTCAATCATGATCGGTGAGAAAGATTTTACTCATTTTTTTAGTCTTCCCTCATTTATGAAATGTGTTTTGAAGAATTTTAAGTTGGACCACTAGATTTGTATTTAATGCTTGCATAACTCAGTTAGGCAAAAGTATCTTATTTCCCATAGAAATATTCAAGTCACAAGTTTTCACACGGCCTAAGAAGATCGTACAATTCATTGGATCTATCTGCAAAAGGTTTTTATGAACTGAATATGTTCATGCCCCTAAAACGTATTGATTGCTTTGGAAAAGTTATGTTTCCCCAAATCGATTGGTTGTGTGAATTTCCTTGAGGTATGCAAGAAAATGGTTCTTGAAAAACAATTATGAAACTTATGCAAGAAAAAAGGGAAAATGGTGGATGGTATGGGTACATAATTATTAAGGAGGATATCGACCTTAACTAGTCAAGCCATGAGATTACATGACCTAAACGTATATCCTTAAATATGATCGATAATGTATTAGTTGTGTTTAAGGTGCTTGAGCAAGACTTGGGGCCAACTGTCCTAATCTTCTAGTTTTTTGTTTGTAAAGTTCTTTAAATACTATATCTTATCTATAACAAGTACTTGTATGAACGATATATCGATACTAAATCATAACAATGAAAAGTGAGAATACATATCTTTCGTTCATGGTTTGACAACTAATTGTTAAATATAAAATCAAAAGATCTCAATTGGTAAGTCAAAGAGAAAGTGATGTATCATGTTTTGTAATTGATTATTTTATAAGACTTGTTGAGAAGAATTTTAAGTTGGACCACTAGATTTCTATCTTATACTGATATAACTTAGTTAGGCAAACATATCTTGTTTTCCATGCAAATATTCTAGTTACAAGTTGTAGCACGACCTAAATAGATCATACAATCCATTGGATCTATTTGCAAAAGGTTTTTATAAACTGAATATGTTGATGCCCCTAAAACGTATTGATTGCTTGAAAACATTATGATGCTTCAAATTCGTTGGAGGTGTGACTTTTTAGAGGTATACATCAAGTTGTACTTGAAAACCTACTATGAACTTGTACAAAAAAAAAGGACAAATTGTGAATGGGATGGGTACAAGTTATCACAGAGAACATCTCAACCTATACTAGCCAGGCCCCAAGAATCCACGACCTTAATGTATATCCTAATTATGATAGATAATGTATTGATTGTGTTAATGGTGCTTGAGCAAGGCTTGGGCCCCGATGTCTAAATCTGCTAGTTTTTTATTTGTAAAATTCTTTAAATACTAAATTTTATATATAGAAAAGTACTTGAATGAATGAGATGTTGATACTAAATCATAACAATGAAAAGTTAGAATGCATATCATTCGTTCATGTTTTGACAACTAAATCATATATATAAAATCAGAAGAAATTATGATCTTCATTTCCTCTTCATTGCAAATTCCAGTGTTCCCTAGGTCCCGTCATTGTCATTGAAATGAATCCTACAATATAGAAAAATCATTACGCATGTTAGACTTTGCACACAATGTTTATAGGTAAAATTGATAGTATAAATTTCTTAGAGTTTTAACTTACTTGAAAGGTGAATTTAAATTTTTTAAAAAAGGGTTCATATGGATTGTTTAAAATTTTTTAAAAAAGGTTCATATGGATTGTTATAGAGTTTCCTTTAGAATATTATCAAAAATCACCTTAAAAGTAATTTGATTAAAATATAAACATTTATAATACGACATGACCTATTTTTTTACACATCTTGATTAGCAATATTCTCGGTAATGCTCGTAGATTTTTCCAAAGTTGAGTCAGACTTGTGCCCTTGAAAGCTTTGTGTGCCACTTGTAGAGCTTTCTTCATTTTTCTGCACAAAATAAAATTATTATGCAATCAACTAATTCATTATTTATTATAGAAAATAGATTTTTTCTACGTTTTATCTAATTCAATTCTGTTATGTATAAAAAAAATACATAGACTTATACATGATTTGGTATGTGTTAATTGTTTATGCATTTTGCTGATTGTTGCATTGTATAGTAGGTTAACAAAAATGTTTCATAAGGATAAATAGGTACTTTTTTAAAGGAGTATTTATATAAAATAAAATATCTTATAAATATGATCACAACAAGATTGTCACATGTGATGATTTCAATAACAGGTGCAAATATATCATACAATTATGATACAAGAAGAGCTATCAATAATGATATCCAAAATAGGAAGGGCATTTAAAAAAGGTTCTATGGTGAAACATACATAAAGAAAGCCAATAAACCTATTTTCTCAAACAAAAGTTAATGTGAACTTAAGTTTCTTCGAATATTAATAGTTAGTTGGATAGTGTAGTCTGTTATTAGATTTATTTATTCAATCATTATCCGAGAGAAAGATTTTACTCATTTTTTAGTCTTCCCTAATTTATAAAATGAGTTGAGAAGAATTTTAAGTTAGAACACTAGATTTTCAGTTTGGCAAAAGTATCTTATTTTCCATAGAAATATTCTAGTCACAAGTTTTCGCACAACCTAAGAAGATCGTACAATTCATTGGCTCAATGTGCAAAAGGTTTTTATGAACTTAATATGTTGATGCCCCTAAACAATATTGATTTCTTTGGAAATGTTTTGTTGCCCCAAATCCGTTGGAGGTGTGAACTTCCTAGAGGTATACAAGAAAGTGATTCTTGAAAACCTACTATGAAACTTATGCAAGAAAAAAGGACGAACTGTGGATGGTATGGGTACATGATCATATCGACCTAAACTAGCCAAGCCAGGAAATTCCATGACCTTAGTGTATATCCTTAAATTTGATTGATAATGTATTAGTTGTGTTTAAGGTGCTTGAGCAAGACTTGGGGCCAACTGTCCAAATCTGCTAGTTTTTTGTTTGTAAAGTTCTTTAAATACTACATCTTATATATAAAAAGTACTTGTATGAATTGCTAAATATAAAATCAGAAGATCTCAATAGGTAAGTCAAAGAGAAAATGATGTATCATGTTCTGTAATTGATCATTTTATAAGATGTGTTGAGAAGAATTTTAAGTTGGACCACTAGATATCTATCTTATGCTGGCAGAACTCAGTTAGGCGAACATATCTTGTTTTCCATGCAAATATTCTAGTTACAAGTCTTTGTACGACCTAAGTAGATCATACAAGACATTTGATCGATTTGCAAAAGGTTTTTATAAACTTATTATGTTAATGCTCTTAAAAACCTGTTGATTGCTTCGAAAAAGCTATGATACCCCAAATTTGTTGGAGTGTGAACTTTCTCGAGGTACACAACAAAGTTGTACTTAAAAACCTAGTATGAAACTTATACAAGAAAAAAGGACAAATTGTGAATGGTATGGGTACATAGTTATTACGGAGGATCATCTCAACCTACACTAGCCACGCCCTAAGATTACACGACCTTAATGTGTATCCGGAATTATGATTGATAATGTATTGATTGTTTGCTTGACCAAGGCTTTGACCACGATGTCTAAATCTGCTAGTTTTTTGTTAGTAAAATTTTTTCAATACTAAATTTTATATATATAGAAAAGTACTCGTATGAATGAGATGTTGGTACTAAATCATAACAATGAAAAGTTATAATACATATCATACGTTCATGTTTTGAAAACTAATTCATATATATAAAATCAAAAGATCTCAATTGGTAAGTCAAAAAGATTGACAGTGAACTTCAAATAAAATAGGAGAAACTCATTAAGATATATGTATATATATAGAAAATCAAATGGAAATTAAAGAAAAATTTACCTTGGGTAGAATGCTCTTTTACGCAATTCTTTGAAATAATCGGTTGTTTTCTTCACTAAATCAATCTCCTTCATAGTTTCTTCAATTTGTAACTTCAATTTATTTTGAATGGCAATGCTCCCGTACACAGGATTTTCAGATCTAATCTTAGCCTCTAAAATTAGGGTTTCAACCATTTTTGCCTTTTTCTCATTGTCAGCAACAGAATTAAGCATCTCTATGATAGTGCTTACTTTGTAAAGTCGATTAACATTTTTGAAATCTTCAAATTTATTGGATGGAAAAAATGGAGCTAACGGACAATTCTCCTGACACCGTTTTCTTTGGTACTTACATGCTGCACATTTACCCCTTGCACCTGCATCATTCATCTTTCTCACAATAGTTAAAAATTAGTACTAAAAATTACTTAATAGAGAAGTCTATTCTTATATTTGCCTCTATTAACATGAAATTATAGAAGAATAGAGTGGCTAATCATATTATATAAAGATAAACTGAAATGACTTTTAAGTCAAAAAATAAAAGTAGGGGGAGACCTGCTTTTTTTTTGACTTATTTTAAGTCATCTTAAAATAATTTTAAGTTAGTTTTTATATTATCAAACATTTCCCAACTTATTTTAAGCAGTTTTGATTTATTTTATATTATTTTTATTTTCTCAATCACTTTCAGAAGTAAAAAAATTACTTTAAAATAGGTTTGACCAACTTTTTAAGTCAATCCAAACACCCACTTAATTAGATATTTGATAGATTTAAATTTTTTCCTTTAGAGGTTAGTGATATCTTTTACCTTTTTTTTGTGGGAAATCTTCTTGCTAGTAAATATGTTCACATTTGATTGACTAGTTTAGCGTATGTGTGTCGCGCATGAATTGTATGTCTATAAATAAAAATTATTATGTATAACAACAATTGATTTCAATTACAAATGAAATAATTATTTAAATAAAAAATATCATTACGTTGATACAATAGTTGAATTTTAAGTAAATAAATATCGTTCAAAACAAATATTGTAGCTTAGTTACTTATATAGTTTTTATAATTATAGATATTTTATTTTATAAAAAAAAATTAATGATGTAGTATTTGATCCAAATATCTAGTTGAATTTTTAAAATGCATACATGCTTGAAAGCAATCTGGATCGTTTGTTAAACTTGTGCTCCAACCAATGAGTATAATTAAAAAATATATATTAAATGAAATATTTTTAATAATATACGTTAGTTATAAAACAAAAAATATAATGAATATTTAATTTCCTGAAAATAATAAAAATTTATGATATTCAATGAGCTTTAAATAGAAAAACATTACAAACATCACAAAAGTTTTCAATATTGGCATGTCAACGAAAAATAACGTACATTACAAAAGTATTCAATTTCAATATTATAAGAAGACTTATTGTAGGTTTTGTAGCAAGATGGAAAACTCACTAAATACATAAAAATGATACGCACAAAAATATTGATATAAAATAATTAATTTCTAAATACTATTTGTTCCTCAGTAATTGAAACAGGGAACCAAAACTCCTATTAATATGTATAGGTTGGTTTTAAAGACTGAAATAGTAAAAACAATGTTGAAATTAGTTTTATCTAATTTGAAATATATATGGTTTTAACTAGACAACATTTTATCCTAAATATTAAACTTCGTACCTAGTTTAAATAAAGAATACAAACAATAACAATATATCAGTTGTGATTTTATAAGTCAGATTAACGGAGGTAAGATTATGAAGACATTATTTCTATCTTTGTATGGTAGAAAAGTTGTTCTAGATAGGACATTAATGTAAAATAAATGTAATCAAAGCATCATAGAAAGAAAATAATTTAGCATCAAAATAGCTAGCTGGATAAATAAACAAATGAAGCAAAATGTGATAGTGAAAATTAGGTAAATAAGATACTACACACACACTAAATCATACTACAACACTCTGCAACCTTATTATTCTTTTTACCTTTATCTTAGGGTTATATCCTTAGTAAGTTGAAGAAGCGATACAATGTCCCTAATTACCTCCCCCCCCCCAAGTTTCATCTTTGTTTACCTATACATGTCGTCAAACTTCTCACACCTCCTTAATGATGCATATTGGCTCCTATTCTTCACATGCACGTACCACCAGTCTCACTTTCTTAATTTTTTCTACTACAGAATTTGTTATGTAAGAAATGTATACAGAAGAATGGAGGAATTATATGCAAAAAAATAAGAGAAATTCTCTCTATTTATAGCCGACAAAGGTTATAGGTCAACACTTTTTAGAAAAAAGACAATCTTTTAGAAAGGTCACATGCAACCCTTTGGAAAAGGCACAATCTTTCCAATGGTCACAACCCTCTAGAAAAGATACAACATTTCTTAAAGGTCACAACTCTTTGGCAAAGTCACAACCCTTCAGGAGAGTCACAACCCTTCATTTCCTGTAACACTCTTAAAACCCAACACCTAGAAAAATATTGCTAATGCTCCAGATAGATACCTTGCTAGGATTGATGCATAATATATGTACAATCATCATCAAACAACTCACTATATGATCAAATTGATAATATTCACAAAAACTTATATGTTATTTTGTGTCTTTCATATATAAAGTCAAAGACATAATTTAATAGATAAATTTTTAAGAAGTAGTGTACCGATAGCTCAAATTATACGTTCAAGACACGTGAGCTGAAACTATTTAAATTAAAACACAACGAGATTGTAATGTCGAAATGTGCTCCAACATCTTATGTTCTCTCTTATTTCATCACTAGGACATGATCGTCAAAAACTATATCAAATATCATTTTACGTCATCAAAATAAACTTTCTTAAAATCATAATCTACAAAAATTATGATCTTCATTTCCTCTTCATTGCAAATTGCAGTGTTCCCTAGGTCCCGTCATTGTCATTTAAATGAACCCTACAATATAGAAAAATCAATACGCATGTTAGACATTGCACACAATGTTTATAGGTAAAATTGATAGTATAAATTTCTTAGAATTTTAACTTACTTTAAAGGTGAATTTAATTTTTTTAAAAAAGGAGTTCATATGGATAGTTATAGAGTTTCCTTCAAGAATAATTATAAAAAATTGCCTTAAAAGTAATTTGATTAAAGATATAAATATTTATAATACGACATCACCTATCTTTTTCCACATCTTGATTGGCAAGATTCTCAGTAATGCTCGTAGCTTTTTCCAAAGTCGAATCAGACTTGTGCCCTTCAAAGCTTTGTGTGCCACTTGTAAAGGTTTCTTCATTTCTTCATTTTTCTACACAAATAAAATTATTATGCAATCAACTAATTAATTATTTATCATAGAAAATAGATTTTTCTTTGTAAATTTCTTATTCAATTCCGTTATGTATAAAAAAAATACATAAACTTATACACGATTTGGTATGTATTAAGTGTGTATGCATTTTGCTGATTGTTTCATTGTATAGTAGGTAAACAAAAAATGTTTCATAGAGGATAAATAGGTACTTTTTTAAAGGATCATTTATATATAATAAAATATCATATAAAAGATGATCACAACAAGATTGTCTCGTGTGATGATTTTAATAACAGGTGCAAATATATCATACAACTTTGTTACAAGAAGAGCTATCAATAATGATATCAAAAATAGGAAGGGCATGTAAAAAAGTTCTATGGTAAAAACATACATAAATAAAACCTATAGACCTATTTTCTCCAACAAACTTAATGTGAACTTAAGTTTCTTTGAATTTTAATAGTTAGCTTGATTATGTAGTCTGTTATTAGGGTTATTTATTCAATCATTATCCGAGAGAAAGATTTTACTCATTTTTTAGTCATTCCTAATTTATAAAATGTGTTGAGAAGAATTTTAAGTTAGAACACTAGATTTTCAGTTAGGCAAAAGTATCTTATTTGCCATAGAAATATTCTAGTCACAAGTTTTCTCACAACCTAAGAAGATCGTACAATTCGTTGGCTCAACGTGCAAAAGGTTTTTATGAACTTAATATGTTGATTCCCCTAGAAAGTATTGTTTTCTTTGGAAATGTTATGTTGCCCCAAATCTGTTGGAGGTGTGAACTTCCTAGAGGTATACAAGAAAGTGATTCTTGAAAACCTACTATGAAACTTATGCAAGAAAAAAGGACAAACTGTGGATGGTATGGGTACATAATTAATACGGAGGATCATATCGACCTAAACTAGCCAATCCAGGAGATAACATGACCTTAGTGTATATCCTTAAATATGATCGATAATGTATTAGTTGTGTTTAAGGTGCTTGAGCAAGACTTGGGGCCAACTGTCCTAATCTGCTAGTTTTTTGTTTGTATAGTTCTTTAAATACTACATCTTATATATAAAAAGTACTTGTATGAACGATATATCGATGCTAAATCAAAACAATGAAAAGTGAGATATATATCTTTCATTCATGGTTCGACATCTAATTGATAAATATAAAATCAAAAGATCTCAATAGGTAAGTCAAAGAGAAAGTGATGTATCATGTTGTGTAATTGATCATTTTTTAAGATGTGTTGAGAAGAATTTTAAGTTGGACCACTAGATTTCTATCATATGCTGGCAGAACTCAGTTAGGCGAACATATCTTGTTTTCCATGCAAATCTTCTAGTTACAAGTCTTTGCACGACCTAAGTAGATCATACAAGCCATTTGATCTATTTGCAAAAGGTTTTTATAAACTTAATATGTTAATGCTCCTAAAAACCTGTTGATTGCTTGGAAAACGCTATGATGCCCCAAATTTGTTGGAGTGTGAACTTTATCGAGGTACACAACAAATTTGTACTTAAAAACCTACTATGAAACTTATACAACAAAAAAGGACCAATTTTGAATGGTATGGGTACATAGTTATTACGGAGGATTATCTCAACGTACACTAGCCAGGCCCTGAGATTACACGACCTTAATGTGTATCCTGAATTATGATAGATAATGTATTGATTGTTTTTACGGTGCTTGACCAAGGCTTTGACCATGATGTCTAAATCTGCTAGTTTTTTGTTTGTAAAATTCTTTAAATACTAAATTTTATATATAGAAAAGTACTCGTATGAATGAGATGTTGATACTACATCATAACAATGAAAAGTTATAATACATATCATACGTTCATGTTTTTAAAAGATCTCAATTGGTAAGTCAAAAAGATTGACAGTGAACTTCAAATAAAATAGGATTTCGAATGGCAATCTCCTTCATAGTTTCTTCAATTTGTAACTTCAATTTTTTGAATGGCAATGCTCCCGTACACAGGATTTACAGATCTAATCTTGCCTCTAAAATTAGGGTTTCAACAACATTTTTGCCTTTTTCTCATTGTCAGCAACAAAATTAAGCATCTCTATGATAGTGCTTACTTTGTAAAGTCGACTAACATTTTGTAAATCTTCAAATTTATTGGATGGAAAATGGAGCTAACGGACATCTCCTAACGGACAATCTACACACGTTTCTTTGGTACTTACATGCTGCACATTTACCCCTTGCACCTGCGTCATTCATCTTTCTCACAATAGTAAAAAATTAGTCCTAAATAATTACTTAATAGAGAAGTCTATTCCCTATATTTGCCTCTCTTACCATGAAATTATAGAAGAATAGAGTGGCTAATCATATTATATAAAGATAAACTGAAATGACTTTGTAACGACCTGTTTAGTCGTTTTGAGCAGCAGATTTTAATTATGGAAAAACTGGTTGAGACGACGGACCCCACGATGGACCGTCATGGGCACGACGGACCGTTGAGGGGGTCTCGTTTCAAAACACTTAGAAATTCTTGAATATGGGTACTGAAATTGACTCTCTGAACTTCGTGACGACATTGCATGACGGACCGTCGTGGGAAGGACGGACCGTCACACATCTTCCACAAAAATTGAGTCTCTGAACTCTGTGACGGAACTGCAGGACGGACCGTCATGGGCACGACGGACCGTCACAGGTTGCGTAATCCCAGGCTGGGTCGGATTTCTGTTTAAGTTTAAAGGGGCGCTTTGGACTATTCCTGCTATAATTATAAATTTCATGGTTAATATTAATAACTCAATTTCTTGGGGGTTAGAAGAGATAACCTTGAGTTAATTAGTGGGTTAATTCCTCCTCTTTTATACTTAATTATATGCTAATTAGGGTAAAAGAAAGAGGGTTGAATAAGAAAATAGAAAGAACAAAGAGAGGAAAGAGAAACGATGGAGAGAGGAGAAACGAAGAGGAAAACACAAAAGCTTGGGGAAATTGCTTGCTTGATCAAAAATTCTTCGTCGAGGTAGGTTATGGTTTTTATGCTATTCGTAGTAAACTCTTATAGCGAATGATATGTATTGGTAGTATTTAAACCCTTCTATATGCTTTATTGTATGCTTGCATGAATGTGATTATATAATTGTGATAAAATAAGCATGATGAAGCTATTGAATCCTAAATCTTGAAAAGAAAACCCTAATCTACTTTGTTAATGATGATGCCTTGGTATAAAAGAAGGCTTGATGAATGAAAGTAGTGAGATTAGGGGATCGGGTGCCACGTTCCGGTACCAGGATAGAAATAGGGATCGGGTGCCACGTTTTGGTACCAGGATAGAATATGAGGATCGGAGTGTCACGTTCCGACACCAGAAAGTATATGGATCGGGTGCCACGTTCCGGTACCAGGATAAAATAAGGATCGGAGTGTAACGTTCCGACACCAGGATAGTATATGATCGGGTGCCACGTTCCGGTACCAGGATAGAATATGAGGATCGGAGTGTCACGTTCCAACACCAGGATAGTATATGGATCGGGTGCCACGTTCCGGTACCAGGATAGAATGAGGATCGGAGTGTCACATACCGACACAAGAGGAATAAAGATAATGAATCTTGAAAGATGTTAATATAGTCAATCTAATGAACCTAATTCCCAAATGAGTATGATATTGAGGCTTGAGTCCTCATGTGTGAACTTGGCGGTACTTATTAATGATTATAGTACTTGTTGTTGCTACATGTTGAGTATTGTAGTTGATTTTATAATATTACTTTATATATATTGTTTTCTATTTTGAGTTGGCCGATGATATCTACTCAGTACCCGTGTTTTGTACTGACCCCTACTTGTATGTTTCTTTCTTTGTTATTTGTGGAGTGCAGCAAACGTGCCGTCGTCTTCAACTCAACCGCAATTCTAGCCAGTCTTCATTACACCGGATTTTCAGGGTGAGCTAATGCTTCTAGCTTGGACTGGATCTTCTTCTTCTTGTCTTGATGCCTTGAAGTTCCGGCATGGACTAGCTTTTACTTGTTTTAGCTTCTTAGAATACTCTTAGTTAGTAATTTGATCATAGATGTTCTTGTGGTGATGACTTCCAGATTTTGGAGAATAATAGTTATTGAATTGGTTTTCATTAATGAGTTTAAGTCTTCCGCATTGTATTTTTTCATTTATGTTTAAAATGTTGGGGTTAGATTGGTTGGTTCGCTCACATATTGGAGGTAAGTGTGGGTGCCAGTCGCGGCTCGGTTTTGGGTCGTGACAAATTTGGTATCAGAGCATTAGGTTCGTTGGTCTCATCACACAAGAACGACGAGTCTAGTAGAGTCTTAAGGAACGGTAGGGGGACGCCTTTAATTTTCTCTGAGAGGCTATAAGACTTTAGGAAAATTCTATTCTTTCATTCTTTCTTCGTGCTATTACTTGGATCCAATTGGTATCTAGGTGATACAAATTGGTATCTGACCATCTTCACTCTATTTCTCAGATGTTTAGAATTAGAGCAACGACTGCGCCAACCCGACACCGGCAAGATAGGATGCATCTGAGCCAGCCACTGGGGCTGTAGTTCGGAGAGGAACAGTGGCAAAAGGCCGTGGTAGAGGTCGCGGGAGGACTCCTCTAGAGAAGAGGACAAGCACCTAGCCCATCTGATGCTAGGGCGGTGACTCCTCCACTGACTGAGGAAGTAGTAAGAGAGGTGAGGAAGGGGAGAATGAACAAGTACAGAATGAGGGATTGCCACCCCCAACCTACCCCAGAGATGATTAATCAGGTTCTTGCTTATCTTAGCGGGTTATCTGATCAAGGCCAGACACCTCCAGTGTTTTCTGCACCAGCACCTCAGGTTCCGGAGATACAACATGCAGCTACTGTGGATCCCCCCATGGATGCCTCATTGGAAATAGGCATGTTTCCTCGTCTGACTACAGGGCCTATAATGACAAATGATCAGCATGAACTTTTCAGTAAGTTCTTGAAATTGAAACCTCCAGTCTTCAAGGGTGCTGAATCTGAGGATGCCTACGATTTTCTGGTTGACTTTCATGAGCTACTACACAAGATGGGTATAGTATAACGGTTTGGTGTTGAGTTTTTGACTTATCAGTTTCAAGGGAACGCCAAAATGTGGTGGCGGTCACATGTTGAGTGTCAACCAACAGAGGCACCACCTATGACTTGGGTATCATTCTCTAGCTTGTTTATGGAGAAGTATATCCCCCGACTTTGAGAGATAGGAAAGAGATGAGTTCTTGAGTCTAGAGCAAGGTAGGATGTCGGTTATACATATGAGGCTTAGTTGCGTGCATTATCAGGTATGCCACCCAACTTTGTTTCAGTCCAAAAGAGCGGATTCGCCGTTTTGTGAAGGGGTTGAGGTCAGAATTGCGGATTTCAGCCTTACAAGTAGCGGCTACGGCAAAATCCTTTCAGGAAGTGGTAGACTTCGTGATAGAGGTGGAAGGAGTGAAACTAGATGACTTCACCATGGCATCGACATCAAAAAGGTTTCGAAAGGGAGGTGATTTTAATGGTTCTTACTCTAGAGGACAGGGTTCATGAGGTTATTCAGTTCGACCAATTCAGTCTTCACTACAGACTGTAGTTGGGGGTCCACCTCAGACCGGTCAACACTTCTCAAAGAGACCTATGCTTGACTCTAGAGAGTGTTATGGATGTGGGGAGACTGGACATATTAGGAGGAATTGTCCAAAACAGAGGTATAGACCCCCAATAGCTAGAGGTAGAGGTGGTCATGGTGGACGTGGTGGTCGAGGTAATGGTGGTCACCAAAACGGCCGGGGTGATGGGCAAACTGGATCCACTACAACACAACATGGTAGGGGCAACGGGCAGATAGGTGATAGGGCCCATTGTTATGCTTTCCCTGGGAGATCTGAAGCGGAGACATCTAATGCTGTCATCACAGGTAATCTTTTGGTTTGTGATTGCATGGCTTCTGTATTATTTGATCCTGGCTCCACATTTTCATATGTATCTTCTTAATTTGCTATTGGTCTTAATTTACCTTGTGAATTGCTTGACATGCCTATTCGTGTTTCTACTCCGGTGGGTGAGTCCGTGATAGTTGAAAAAGTATATAGGTCTTGTTTGGTGACCTTTGTGGGGAGCAACACTTATGTAGATTTGGTTATTTTAGAAATGGTTGACTTCGATGTGATTCTGGGTATGACTTGGCTTTCTCCAAATTTTGCGATCTTGGATTGTAATGCTAAAACTGTGACGTTAGCCAAGCCTGGGACAGATCCGTTAGTGTGGGAGGGTGACTACACTTCCACTCCGGTTCGCATCATCTCCTTTCTTCGTGCTAAGAGAATGGTTGGTAAAGGGTGTTTATCTTTCTTGGCACATCTCAGGGATGACACTACCCAAGTACCTTCAATTGAGTCGGTTTCGATAGTCCGTGAGTTTCAGGATGTGTTCCCTGCAGATCTTCCTGGTATGCCACCGGATATGGATATTGACTTCTGCATTGATGTTGAACCGGGTACTCGCCCCATTTCTATACCCCCTTATAGAATGGCTCCCGCGGAGTTAAGAGAGTTAAAGGCCCAACTTCAAGAGTTGTTAAGCAAAGGCTTTATTAGACCAAGTGCATCTCCTTGGGGTGCTCCGGTTTTGTTTGTGAAGAAGAGGATGGGAATTTTCGGATGTGCTAGACTATAGACAACTGAATAAGGTAACTATTAAGAACAAGTATCCTCTTCCTCGCATTGATGACTTGTTCGATCAGTTACAAGGTGCTTGTGTCTTCTCTAAGATTGATTTGAGATCTGGTTATCATCAATTGAAAATACGGGCAACGGATGTGCCCAAGACTGCTTTTCGGACCAGATATGGGCATTATGAGTTCTTAGTAATGTCTTTTGGGCTTACGAACGCCCCTGCTGCTTTCATGAGCTTGATGAATGGGATTTTTAAGCCATATTTGGATCTCTTTGTCATCGTATTCATTGATGACATATTGGTATACTCAAAGAGTAAGGAAGAACATGAGGAGCTCTTGAGAATTGTATTGGAAATGTTGAGGGAGAAAAAGCTTTACGCCAAGTTCTCCAAGTGTGAGTTTTGGCTAGATTCGGTGTCCTTCTTAGGAAACGTGGTTTCTAAGGATGGAGTGATGGTAGATCCATCTAAGATTGAAGAAGTGAAGAATTGGAAGAGACCTACAAATGTTACAGAGATAAGGAGCTTTGTTGGTTTAGCTAGCTATTACCGCCGATTTGTTAAGGGGTTCTCTTCTATTGCTTCCCAACTGACAAGCTTGACTAAGAAAAATGTCCCATTTGTTTGGTCGGATGAGTGCGAAGAAAGCTTTCAGAAGCTCAAAACTTTGTTGACTACTGCACCCATTCTCACCTTGCTAGTGGAAGGTAAGAATTTCATTGTCTATTATGATGCATCCTATTTGGGTTTGGGTGCAGTGCTAATGCAAGAAAAGAATGTAATTGCTTATGCTTCAAGGCAATTAAAGGTGCATGAATGTAACTATCCGACCCATGATTTGGAATTGGCTGCGGTAGTGTTTGCATTAAAGCAATGGAGGCACTATTTATATGGGGTTAAGTGTGAGGTCTATACGGATCATCGTAGCCTACAGTATGTTTTTACTCAGAAGGATTTGAACTTGAGACAGAGGAGATGGATGGAACTACTGAAGGACTACGATATCACAATCTTGTATCATTCGGGAAAAGCTAATGTTGTAGCAGATGCTTTAAGTAGAAAGGCAGGATGCATGGGAAGTCTAGCTCACTTGCAAGTTTCTAGACACCCATTGGCTAGAGAAGTTCAGATTCTGGCTAATTACCTTATGAGGTTAGAAGTAAATGAGAAGGGAGGATTTTTGGCTTGTGTGGAGGCAAGATCTTTCTTCCTTGACAAGATTAACGGAAAGCAGTTTAATGATGAGAAATTGATCCGGATCCGAGATAAAGTGTTGCGAGGAGAGGCTAAGGAAGCAACAATCGATGAGAAAGGTGTGTTGAGGATTAAGGGAAGGGTATGTGTACCCCGCGTCGATGATTTGTTCAACACTATTCTGACAGAGGCTCATAGTTCAAGGTATTCTATACACCCCGGTGCAACCAAGATGTATCGTGACCTAAAGCAACACTTTTGGTGGAGTAGAATGAAGCGTGATATTGTTGATTTTATTGCCAAATGTCCAAACTGTCAACAAGTAAAGTATGAACACCAGAGGCCCGGAGGAACACTTTAGAGAATTCCCATTCCGGAATTAAAATGGGAGAGAATGGCAATGGACTTCGTGGTTGGTCTTCCAAAGACAATGGGTAAGTATGACTCCATTTGGGTGATTGTTGATAGGTTAACTAAGTCTGATCACTTCATTCCGGTCAAGGTGACTTACAATGCAGAGAAGTTGGCCAAACTTTACATCTCGTAAGTGGTGCGATTGCATTGAGTTCCACTCTCCATTATATCAGATAGGGGTACGCAGTTTACTTCTATGTTTTGGAAAACATTGCATGCTGAATTGGGAACTAGGTTGGATCTGAGTACCGTATTTCACCCTCAGACCGATGGTCAGTCTGAGCGAATGATTCAAGTGTTGGAGGATATGCTTCGTGCATGTGTGATAGAATTTGGTGGTCATTGGGATAACTTCTTACCCTTAGCGGAGTTTTCATACAATAATAGCTATCACTCAAGTATTGATATGGCTCCATTCGAAGCATTGTATGGGAGGAGATGTAGGTCTCCCATTGGTTGGTTTGATGCATTTGAGGTTAGACCTTGGGGTATTTTCCTTTTGAGGGATTCATTAGAGAAAGTGAAATCTATTCAAGAAAATCTTTTAGC
The DNA here is from genome assembly GCA_027705065.1 of Solanum peruvianum. Lineage (NCBI taxonomy): Eukaryota > Viridiplantae > Streptophyta > Magnoliopsida > Solanales > Solanaceae > Solanum > Solanum peruvianum. The sequence goes on from JAKWJD010000146.1 coordinate 22,228, forward strand.
GGCGCAAAGTAGGCAAAAGGAATATGCAGATCGAAAGGTTAGAGACTTGTAGTTTATGGAGGGTGAGCAAGTCTTGCTGAAGGTTTCGCCCATGAAAGGGGTGATGCAGTTTGGTAAAAGAGGTAAGCTAAGCCCAAGGTATATTGGACCATTTGAAGTACTTAGGCTAGTAGGGGAGGTGGCTTATGAATTAGCCTTGCCTCCAGGACTGTCAGGAGTGCATCTGGTATTTCATGTGTCTATGTTGAAAAGATACCATGGGGATGGAAACTATATTATCCGTTGGGATTCAGTTTTGCTTGATGAGAATTTGTCTTATGAGGAGGAGCCTGTTGCTATTTTATCTAGAGAAGTCCACAAGTTGAGGTCAAGGGAGATTGCATCCATCAATGTGCAATGGAAGAATCGGCCGGTTGAAGAAGCCACTTGGGAGAAGGAGGCAGATATGCAAGAAAGATACCCACATCTGTTTACAGATTCAGGTACTCCTTTTCGCCCTTGTTTTTCTCCTTGTGATCGTTTGAGGACGAACGATGGGTAAATTGGTATCTATTGTAATGACCTGTTTAGTCGTTTTGAGCAGCATATTTTAATTCTGGAAAAACTGGCTGAGACGACGGACCCCACGACGGACCGTCATGGGCACGACTGACCGTCGAGGGGGTCTCGTTTCAAAACACTTAGAAATTCTGGAATATGGGTACTGGAATCGACTCTCTGAACTTCGTGACGACATGGCAGGACGGACCGTCGTGGGCACGACGGACCGTCTCACATCTTCCACAGAAATTGAGTCTCTGAACTGTGTGACGGACTGCAGGACGGACCGTCGTTGGCACGACGGAACCGTCACACGTTGCGTAATCCCAGGCTGGGTCGGATTCTGTTTAAGTTTAAAGGGGCGCTTTGGACTATTCCTGCTATAATTATAATTTCTTGGGTAATATTAATAACTCAATTTCTTGGGGTTAGAAGAGATAACTGAGTTATTTAGCGGGTAATTCCTCAACTTTTATACTTAATTATGCTAATTAGGGTAAAAGAAAGAGGGTTGAATAAGAAAAATAGAAAGAACAAAGAGAGGAAAAGAGAAATGATCGAGATAGAAGAAACGAAGGAAAACACAAAGCTTTGGGAAATTGCTTGCTTGATCAAACTTCTTCGGTCGAGGTAGGTATGGTTTTTATGCTATTCGTAGTAAACTCTTAATAGTGAGATAATGTATTGGTAGTATTGTAAAACCTTCTATATGCTTTATTGTAGCTTGCATGAATGTGATTATATAATTGTGATAAAATAAGCATAATGAAGCTATGAATCATAAATCTTGAAAAGAAACCCTAATCTACTTTGTTAATGATGATGCCTTGGTATAAAAGAAGGCTTGATGAACGAAGTTGTTAAGATTAGGGGATGGGTGCCACGTTTCCGTACCAGGATAGAAGTAGAGGATCGGGTGCCACGTTCCGTTACCAGGATAGAATATTAGGATCGGAGTGTCACGTTCCGACACCAGGATAGTATATGGATCGGGTGCCACGTTCCGGTACCAGGATAGAATATGAGGATCGGAATGTCATGTTCCGACACCAGGATAGTATATGGATCGGGTGCCACGTTCCGGTACCAGGATAGAATATGAGGATCGGAGTGTCACGTTCCGACACCAGGATAGTATATGGATCGGGTGCCACGTTCCAGTACCAGGATAGAATGAGGATCGGAGTGTCACGTACCGACACAAGAGAAATAAAGATAATGAATCTTGAAAGATGTTAATATACTCAATCTAATGAACCTAATTCCCAAATGAGTATGATATTGAGGCTTGAGTCCTCATGTGTGAACTTGGCGGTACTTATTAATGATTATTATAGTACTTGTTGTTGCTACATGTTGAGTATTGTAGTTGATTTTATAATATTACTTGATATATATTGTTTTCTATTTTCAGTTGGCCGATGATATCTACTCAGTAGCCGTGTTTTGTACTGACCCCTACTTGTATGTTTCTTTCTTAGTTATTTGTGGAGTGCAGCAAACGTGCCCTCGTCTTCAACTCAACCGCTATTCTAGCCAGTCTTCATTACACCGGATTTTCAGGGTGAGCTAATGCTTCTAGCTTGGACTGGATCTTCTTCTTCATGTCTTGATGCCTTGAAGTTCCGGTATGGACTAGCTTTTACTTGTTTTAGCTTCTTAGAATACTCTTAGTTAGTAATTTGATCATAGATGTTCTTGTGGTGATGACTTCCAGATTTTGGGGAATAATAGTTATTGAATTGGTTTTCATTAATGAGTTTATGTCTTCCGCATTGTATTTTGTTCATTTTGTTTAAAATATTGGGGTTTAGATTGGTTGGTTCGCTCACATAGGAGGGTAAGTGCGGGTGCCAGTCGCGGCTCGGTTTTGGGTCGTGACAGACTTTTAAGTCAAAAAAATAAAAAGTAGGGAGAGACCTGCTTTTTGTTTTTGACTTATTTTAAGTCACCTTAAAATAATTTTAAGAAAGTTTTTATATTATCAAACATTTCCCAACTTATTTTATGTAAGTTTTGACATATTTTATATCATTTTTATATTTCTCAATCACTTTCAGAAGTAAAAAAATTACTCTTTAAAATAGGTTTGACCAACTTTTAAGTCAATCCAAACACTGTAACGACCTGTTTAGTCATTTTGAGCAGCAGGTTTTATTTCTGGAAAACTGGCTGAGACGACGGACCCCACGACGGACCGTCACGGGCGCGACGGACCGTCGAGGGGGTCTCGTTTGAAAACACTTAGAAATTCTGAAATTTGGGTACTAAAATGGACTCTCTGAAGTTCGTAACGGAATGGCAGGACGGTGGGCACGACGGACCGTCACAGACATTTTAATGGAATTGAGTCTCTGAACTCTGTGACAGAGCAGCAGGACGGACCGTCGCAGGCACGACTGGCCGTCACAGGTTGCATAATCCCAGGCTGGGTCGGATTTCTGTTTAAGTTTTAAAGGGGCGTTTTGGACTATTCCTTCTATAATTATAAATTTCGTGGGTTAATATTAATAACTCAATTTCTTGGGGGTTAGAAGAGATAACCTTGAGTTAACTAGTGGGTCACTATTGCCATCTTTTATACTTAATTATATGCTAATTAGGGTAAAAAAAAGAGGGTTTGAATAAGAAGAAAATTGAAAGAACAAAGAGAGGGAAAGAGAAACGATCGAGAGAGGAGAAACGAAGAGGAAAACACAAAGCTTTGGGAAATTGCTTGCTTGATTACGAATCTTCGGTGGAGGTAGGTTATGGTTTTCATGCTATTTGTAGTAAACTCTTAATAGCGAATGATATGTATTGGTAGTATTGTAAACCCTCCTATATGCTTAATTGTATGCTTGCATGAATATGATTATGTAATTGTGATAAAATAAGCATGATGAAGTTATTGAATCCCAAATCTTGAAAAAGAAACCCTAGTCTAGTTTGTTAATGATGATGCCTTGGTATAAGAAAAGGCTTGATGAACTAAAGTAATGAGAATAATGATGCCTTGGTATAAGGGAAGGCTTGATGAATTGATAGAATGAGATTAGGGGATCGGAGTGTCACGTTCCGACACATAGAATTAAGGGATCGGGTGTCACGAACTGACACGTAGATTTAGGGGATCGGGTGTCACGAACCGACACGTAGATTTAGGGGAATGGGGTGTCACGAACCGACACGTAGATTTAGGGGATCGGGTGTCACGAACCGACACGTAGAATTAGGGGATTGGAGTGTCACGTCCAACACATAGTAGTAGGGATCGAGTGTCACGTACCGACACAAGAGGAATAAAGATAATGAGGGAGCAGAGTGTCACGTACCGACACAAGTGAAATAAAAATAAAGAATCTTGAAAGGTGTTAATTTACTCAATCTAACGACCTAATTCCCAAATGAGTATGATTTGGGGCTTGAGTCCTCATGTGTGAACTTGACGGTATTTATCATGATTATAGTATTTGTTGCTGCTACATGTTGAGTATTGTAGTTGATTTATGATATTATCTGATATATACTGTTTTCTATTTTGAGTTGGCCGATGATATCTACTCATTACCCGTGTTTTGTACTGAACCCCTACTTGTATGTTCTTTCTTTGTTATATGTGGAGTGCAGCAAACGTGCCGTCGTCTTCAACTCAACCGCAATTCTAGCCAGTCTTCGTCACACCCGGATCTTTAGGGTGCTAATGCTTCTAGCTTGGAATGGATCTTCTTCCTCATTTCTTGATGCCTTGAAGTTCCGTCATGGACTAGCTTTTACTTGTTTTAGCTTCTTAGAATACTCTTAGTTTAGTAATTTGATCATAGTGTTCTTGTGGTGATGACTTCCAAATTTTTGGGGGATAATAGATGTTGAATTTTAGAAGTTATTGAATTGGTTTTAATTAATGATTTTAAGTCTTCCGCATTGCTTTCTGTTGATATTATGTTGAAATGTTAGGGGTTTAGATTGGTTGGTTCGCTCACATAGGAGGGTAAGTGTGGGTGCCACTCGCGGCTTGGTTTTGGGTCAAGGGATTCTCTTCCACGCTTCTCAATTGACGAACTTGACTAAGCAGAATGTTCCATTTGTATGGTCGGACGAGTGTGAAGAAAGCTTTCAGAAGCTCAAGACTTTGTTGGACTACTGCACCAATTCTCACCTTGGCCCGTGGAAGATAAGAATTTCATTGTTTATTGTGATGCATCCTATTCGGGTTGGGTGTTGTGCTAATGCAATGAGAAGATGTGATTGCTTATGCTTCAAGACAATTAAAGTGCATGAACGTACTATCCAACTCA
>JAKWJD010000147.1:0-27016 GCA_027705065.1 Solanum peruvianum
CAGGGTCACCTACCCTATCCGTTTTTTCCATTGTTGTATCCTGTTAGAGTTCTTTTAAGTTTATCTTTACTTTTTTCTGATTTTAACAACTCTATACTATATATAAACATCAAGAGATACTTCATAACATGAATCGTGTCCATTGAATTCATAATTTAAATTCATGGTAGAGTGGAAAGAAAAGTCTTGAGAGTTCTTCTAAGTCATTTGAGAAGTCTTTTGCAAACTTCCAAAACTTTTTTTAAGACTTGATTTCTTGAGTATGAGAATGAGGAGAGTTGAAACTCATTTTTTTAAAAAATGAATATATGAGAACTAAGTATTCAAGAGGGAACCAAAATCCCTAAAACGCACTATTTTTCTCTAGGGTACTGGAAAGGCGACTTAAGGCCCTCCATGGCTTTATCATCCTATCCCCAACCTATGGCTGAGAGAGAGATAGTATCAAAACCTAAATATGCTGCAAAAATCATATCTAAAATGCCTACACAATCTGCGACAAAAATATAATTAAAATCTATCAAATATGTACAGAGGGAGTCAACCCCACAATTTATTTTTAAGGAATTAGAAAAGTTTGCTACCTAAGAGGGACTTCACGATGAATTGTGATTAGTTCTCTTATAAGAGTTGCGAAGAATTCTTCTAAAATAATTTGTTATCAAAGGTCAATGTATTATTGGGTTACTTGCAACAAGACATATTCTAATTCGTTACGACAATATGATGATTATATATCAGGTTTATCCCATCAATCTGGTTATATTTAGTTTAATGGTGAACAATATTGTTATAGAACTTCTTCATGGACTCTTTCTTTCAATTCCATAGAAGAAACTTCAAGAGCATTAGCATGGTTATCCCTGCCAGGTTGCCTACCAATTAGTTTGCTAGGAAATCCTTTTTATCAATTGCATCATCAGCGGGGCGCCCAATTGCAATCGATATAAAGCAACTTAAGTACGATCAAGACCTATTGCACAAGTATCCTAAACGAATTAAACTCCCGTATTTGGAGATAATCTAGTAAGTTCTAGGAACACTTTCAAGAGATTTTTTATGATAATCTCCCTCTGTATTATACTAATTGCAAGCATCAAGGACATGACGAAACAAATTGTCGTCTAATCTTGAAAAAGAATATAGTCCATGATCAAGATCAATAAGTAGGTGTAACAGAAGAATAAGTTGTGCATGATCTCCAAAATATAAGGGTGACGCAAGGAGAATTTTGAATGAGAAGAGGGGACTAGAAGAAGTTATTAAAAAGATGATGACAAAAATCCTAGTACTTGCACCAAAAACTGTTGGGCTATTGCCCATGTTCCATCCAAAGGCCCATGGACTAATCCTACTTGGAAAAGGATTGAAATTATTCTCTTTATTTAGTTTCCAATTCTATTAGGAAAAGGATTGGAATTGTAATCCTATTTGTAGTTGGTTTTGGCTTTGTAAGGAAAAGCACAACTCTATTAATAGAGGATGATTTTGAGAGAATAATTAATTGCTCATTGATATTGTCTTTGAAAGAATTTAGAACAAAAGAGAGGTTTTTTTGAGAGAGCTTTCAACAAGAAAAATAGAGAAAGAAAAGGGTTTTTTTGCTGCAATCTATTTCTCCGACCAACAACGTTTAGATCGTGTTTCCCGATTAACTAACCGTTGGATCGGGCTACAATTTGGATAGAGTGTTCCTGAAATCTTTGTAGTTTATTTGAACCGTGGAGATCGGATTCGAAGGTCAAACAGATCTTGTTATAGGTCTCGAACAGAAGCTGGGTTTGGTTGGTGTTTCTTTCTATTTATCATTTGTTGGTGTAGCTATTTTTGTTCTCTTTTGGCACTTGTTGTGTAGAAATTAGAAGAATATTTGTAACTCTCTTATTGGTATAGTGAAGAAATTTGTATATTGTTGATCCCGTGGTGGTTACCTTCGGTTGGAAGGGTTTTTCCACGTTAAACTTGGTGTTCTTTATTGTTAGATTTTCGTTTTTATTTTTTCATTACAACAACTGGCATCAAAGCTAAGGTTATCAATATGAAGGGGAATATGAGCAAGATGGTATGTAAAAATGGAAGAAACTACAACATATGGAAAAGCAAGATGAAAGATCTATTGTTCGTGAAGAAGATGCATATTCCAGTTTTTTCTGCTCATAAACCCGAGAAAGTGACCAATGAAAATTGGGAATTTGAGCACCAACAAGTATGTGGATATATAAGACTATGGGTTGAATATAATGTTCGCAACCATATTGGGAATGAGACACATGCTAGAACATTGTGGGAAAAGTTGGAGACGCTTTACGCTTCAAAAATTGGCAATAACAAGTTGTTCTTGTTAAAGCAATTGATGACCTTTAAATACAAGGAGGGCAGTCCTATTATTGATCATATAAATGATTTTTAGGGTATGCTTGATCAGCTATCAGGAATGGGTGTTAATTTTGATAATGAAATACAAGAACTTTGGCTTCTTAATACTCTACCGGATTCTTGGGAAACTCTTCGTATTTCGTTAACAAATTCTGTTACTGGTGAAAAAGGTGAATATGGAATATGCAAAGAGTGGTGTGTTGAATGAAGAGGTAAGAAGAAAATCTCAAGACACATTTTCACATTTAGATGTTCTATATACAGAAGATCGAGGGAGACATAAGACAAGAGATCTTAGGAGTAGAGGTAAAAGCAGAAGCAAGTCAAAATTCAAGAATCCAAATATTATATGTTTTTATTGTGGAAACAAAGGACATATTAAAAGATTTGGTAAACAATTGAAGCAAAATCTTAAAGAAAGGAAGAAGGAAGAAAACAATACAAATAATGTTGTTGTTGTTGTCCAAGATGACCTTCTCTTGCTTGAGATAAAGACGTCATCAATTTTGTATCTCAAGATACAAGTTGGATAGTAGATTTCTGGAGCCACATCACATGTCACACTAAGAAAAAACTTCTTTTCATCTTATACTTCTGTTAACTCTGAGGTGTTAAAGATGGATAATGCTGGTGAGGTTAAGGTGTTTTGTGTTGGCACTGTTTGCTTGAAAACCAATACCGGTTCAACGTTGGTCCTTCAGAATGTCAAGCATGCTCCAGACATTCCCTTAAATTTGGTCTCTGTAGGACAACTAGATGATGTTGGTTATCAAAATTACTTGTGCCATGGCCAATATAAGCTAACCAAAGGCTCATTGATTTAGCTCGAGGAAGAAAACATTCAAATTTATACGTGACACAAGGATCAATTATTGGTGACTCTATAAATTTGGTGGAGAGCCAGACTTTATCAGAATTGTGTCACAAGAGGCTTAGTAATATGAGCAAGAGGGAGATCACATGTTTGTCTAAGAAAAATTTGTTTGTTGGTATGAAACAAACAAAGGTGAAAAGATGTGTACATTGCTTAGCAGGGAAACAGAAAAGAGTTTCTTTTCACAGTCATCCTCCTTCAAGAAAGTCTAAGCTATTGGAGCTAGTACACTCAGATTTGTCTGGTCCTTTCAAAGTGAAAGTCAAAAGGTGGTGCACTTTACTTTGCTACTTTCATTGATGATCATTCTCGTAAGATTTAGGTATATCCTTTAAAATCCAAAGATGAAGTGATATGTTTAAACAGTTTCAAGCCTTATCTGAGAGACAAACGGGAAACAAATTAAAATGTATTCGCACTTATAATGATGGTAAGTATATTGGTCCCTTTGATAACTATTGCAAATCGCAAGGAATTCGTCATCAGAAGAGTCCTCCAAAGACTCTTCAATTAAATGGTTTGGCAAAGAGGATGAACAGAACTTTAGTTGAGAGAGTTAGATGTGTGCTTTCAGAAGCTAAACTTCCAAATTATTTTTCGGCTGAAGCACTTAACACTGTTGCTTATGTTATTAATTTCTCCTGTTGTTGCTTTGGATGGTGATGTTCCAAACAGAGTTTGGTTTAGTAAGGATGTTTCTTATGATCACTTGAAAAGTGTTTGGGTGTAAAACTGTGTGCATGTTCTAAAAAGATGAGAGGCCAAAATTGGATGTTAAAACTAAGCAATGCATCTTCATTAGTTATGGTCAAGATGAGTTTGGATATCGCTTTTATGATCCAATTGATAAGAAACTCATTAGAAGTCGTGATGTTGTGTTCTTTGAAGATCAAACTATTGAAGATATTGAAAATACTGAGAAACTAGATTCTCATACTAATGAGAGCTTAGTTTATGTGGATCCAATTCCTATTATTGATACATCTTCTGCACATGAGCAAACCCAAGGTAATGATCCAGATAATGATCAGAGTGTAGAACATATAAATGTTCCTACTTATGATGTTGTGGTTGATAATCAACCAACTCATGGTGAGATAACCACTTCGAATGATCCAGAGACCTCTTGTAGAAGATCTACTAGAGAAAAGCAAAGCTCAACACGTTATTCTCGTACTGAGTATATCCTCTTGACTTACATGGGAGAACCTGAAGGTTATGATGAAATTCATGTTAGATACTCATAGAGATAGGTGGGTAGAAGCCATGGAAGACGAGATGAAGTCACTTCACGAGAATGGCACATATGAGCTAGTGGAGTTACCAAAAGGTAAGAAAGCTTTAACAAATAAATCGATATTTAGATTAAATCAAGATCAACATACATTTGCACCTAGATACAAGGCTAGGTTAGTCGTCAAAGGTTTTGGTCAAAGAAAGGGGATTGACTTTGATGAAACTTTCTCTCCTATTGTGAAAATGTCCTCTATTCGCATGGTTCTAGCCTTAGCCGCAAGTCTAGATTTAGAGGTTGAGTAGATGGATCTCAAGACTGCCTTTCTTCATGGTGATTTAGAAGTGAAGATCTACTTGGAGCAACCTGAAGGTTTTGTAGTTAATAGGAAAGAAAACCATGTTATCAAATCGACAAAGAGTTTGTATGGCTTGAAACAAGCTCCAAGGAGTGGTACTTAAAATTTGAATTTGTCATTGAAAATCAGGGATACAAGAAAACTTCTTCAGATCATTGTGTATTCTTTCAGAAGTTCTCTAATGATGATTTTATTATCTTAGGAATACGAATCCATTGAGATAGACACAAGAAGAAGTTATCTCTATCCCAAAAGGAGTATATTGAGAAAGTACTTAAGAGGTTCAACATGACAGAGACAAAAGTTGTTAGTACACCTCTTGATAAACACTTTAAGTTGAGTACGACTCAAAGTCCATCGACTAATGAAGAGAAGAATTAGAAGTCGAGTATTCCATATTCTTTCGCGGTTGGTAGTTTGTTGTATGCTATGATTTGCACTAGACCAGATATTGCACATGTTGTTGGTACCGTTAGCAGATTTCTTTCCAATCCTGGAAAAGAACATTCGGGTGCAGTGAAATGGATACTACGATATTTTAAGGGTACATCAGATATGGAGTTGTGCTTTGGTAGTGGCAAGTCTTAACTAGTATGCTACACTGACTCTGATTTGGGAGGAAATCTTGACAATTCAAAATCCACTTCTGGCTATTTGATCACTTTTGGAGGAGGATCTATTTCTTGGCAATCAAGACTTCAGAAGTGCATAGCTCTATCTACCACAGAAACCGAATATATTGCCATTACCGAAGGTGCCAAGGAATTGCTTTAGATGAAGGATATTATCAAAGATCTTGATTTTGAACAATCAAGATTTGTATTATTTTGTGATAATCAAAGTGTTATTTATCTCACCAAGCACTCTACCTTTCATTCTAAGTCCAACAATATTAGTAGAAAATATCATTGGATTAGAATGGCCCTAGAAGAGAAATTATTTGAGGTTGAGAAGATACACACTGATAACAATCTTTAAGATATGATTACGAAAGTGGTGATCGTAGATAAGCATGATTTTTGTGGAAGTGTGGTAGCCATGAATCCTGTCAAGAGATCCTCCACTTGAAGTCCATTTGGCCCCAAAAACAATGTATTGGTGATAACTGGAGCATCAAAATCTAATGATGCAAGGCCCTATAATTTCAGTCCTATTTTGGTTTAAAAAATCCTCAACCTCAAGCAGACTTTAATTATGATTTGTTGGTGGTAAAAACTTGAGATAATGATGAACAAGGTGTTGGTAAGGTCCAAAATAATCTAGTTAATATCAAAAGAGCGGTTGGAAATCAAATTGCTCGTACAGAGAATGTTCCAATAGGCATTGCTACTATTGAATTTGATCCTAATGTCAAGGAGAAATCTTCAATTGCTAGTCATTGAACACGAATCTGATAGGGCTTTGGGAGGCGTCGGAGGTGCGTTGAAAAACAGGGGCATGCCTAAACTTTGGAAACTATTGAGGCATCACAATATGTTGTCGTTGAGGATGATCAAAATGTGAAAAAAATTGGTTCTTCGACATATGCAACTACTATATTGAATGCACATCATGGTGTATCTTAAGATTGGAGGATAATTCTTTAAAAATTTAAGAGTTGTGCCTGGTGCATCCCTAGTTAATTCTCAACAAAAACTAGGTGAGGTCAATCGGCATGAATCAGATGAAAATCATAGGAAGTATTTAGTTCTTTGACAGAGTAAACATGCTATATAGACAGAACAGGAGGCAACATAACGAGGTGCAAAATCCAGTAGTGAGGTCTCAGCTTAACATGGCAGTAAGAGCTAGAATGTGGTGGCATTGAGAAAAGCAACAACTACATCAACAAATAGTTTGATGACATCTAGTGGTGAGAGTCGATAGGCCAATATGGTAGAAGAAGAGGAGGAGAATGTCACATCTCATAGCAAATTGAGTCCCGGAGCACCAACCTTTGTGCCTAAGGGTAGTAACATTACCTATGTTTCATCTCCGTTACATCCGGGGGACAATTGATATTTTCATTTCTAATGAAAGGCCGCTAGACACTTTGTCTAGTGGTAAAAAAAAAACTTAGTATTTCCAGGAGTAAATGTTTTTAATTACATTAAAGAGGAGAGGAAACTTCATTTTCCAACTGAGTTCATGAGGATTTTTGAACACTATCTCTTCTAAGAGAATCTTTTGAGTAATAATATCAAAGTTTGAGGATGGGAAAAAATGTTTTAAACATATGAGCATGAGTTATATTTTGGGAATATTATTGAGCACCCATATGGGGAGAGTTCAGACAACTCACAACCCCATAAGCCATGTATGCCAACATGGTTAATGGGTCATACTTTTTAGAGGACTCAATATTTTAAGCATAGGTTAGTGGATCCACTTAGTTGAGGATGTCTTACACTTAGGAGGTATAGAACAGTCCTGGCAACATGAACGATATGTGTGTATCATCATATATATAGCTCATAGTTATGGTTGTCGATTAGAAAATCTCTCAAATTGAGTGATTTTGTAACGTTACATACAAACTGATTTATTATTGTGTTTTCAAATACTTTGAGTTGTTATTTACTTTTAAAAAAAAAATCTTTATAATGTATCTCTTTTATTGCTTTTATATCAAAGTGAGTTGAGTATTTATGAATTTGAGTATCTTTGAGTGTTCTTAAGTATCCTAGAGTTGATTTAAGTTAACACGAGGTAAATATGTTTCATTCCTTCGAAGTTTAGGCTTATATGTTATGTTTAGTATTCCCCCTTGCATGCTCTCTTACATTCACTGTGCTAACATCATTTCGCCTGCATCATTTTATGATGCAGATATAGGTAACTAAGGTAACAACATGCGTTTTCTTGATACCACTTGTGCAGTTCGAGATATCTTTGGTGAGCATCCTTATCTCTGTGGATTCTATTTATGTCTTTCAGTTTTCTTAGGATATCATGGGTCTTGTCTCAACTTCCATCTTTTTCATTTTGAGGCTTCATAGATAGACAGTAGTGTTTTGAGGAGTCCTTTTCATTTCCGTTGTTAAATGTTAAGATTTGAGTTGTCTGTTTCTCGCTAGTTGAATATTCTATAATATTCTGAGTTAATCATTTGAAACATTTGAGTTAAAGCTTTATATTTGAGTTTATCTTATGTTGAGTAAGTCTTCCACTAAGAGTTGAGCCAGGACAATGGTTTGCTTGGGGATAACAATGGTCCTCGAGTGTCGGCCACACCTAGGGTGTAAGCTTGGGACGTGACATACCAAGTCACCATATTTCTACAAGTAGATTTACCTTCAAATCCATACACTCCATATCAAGTCAGGCCTCCTCCTTTCACTGCCAAGTCTCCCTATTTATGCCATTCAACTCTCATATTAGACCACAGTATACTCCTTTCTATCACATAATGCCTTCGTAAATACAAGATCAGCACTGACTTTGCTAACAAGTCTACTATTCCCACTCAAGCTCCCATGCCAAAACCTTGCCCTTTACTACACTTCAATTATACAAAATGTGAATAAGCAACCACAATTTAGCAAAGTAGGTAAATATGATTTGAGTTCCCATTATAAGATAGCTTAAACTCCAAGCCCCCACCCAAGCTTAACACTCACATGAAACATGTCCCACCTGATCACCATATCACAACTAGTCATACCTGATTCAAAACACCATTTCAGTAACCCGAATCACTAAGGATCCCTAATCTTTTATCTACAACATTTTAACATGAAAACTTGGTCCACAGATTGACTATCCCCATATTTTAAATAAATCAACCCAACCACTCAGGGGAAAAACATATGACAAATATGATTTAGTAAATAAACTCGATTCTCTCATGAAGCATACACACAATTTTTAGTGTACCGACATAGTATCCAAGCCAACTATTCTTAGTGTATCAGCGTGGTACCTAAGCCATATAAATGATATTTTGTACAAGAATTGGAATTCGAGACAACAGTTAGTCAACCTATACTGGTTCGATACCCGATCAAATCAGCAATAACAAACAGCATGTACAATCATAACACAATTAACAATCACAGTTGAAACCACAAGTGAATTAATCAGATTCATTGCAGCAGATTTATCAACATGATGTCATTTCACATTCATCCTTTATATTTTTCCCATTATATTGCACAATAATACTGCACACAGTTAATATGCACATACAAATTTTGGAAATCTAAAGGAAAAAGGGTCTGAAAAGTAATTCATCTTTGGCCGATATTATTGCTACGATATCAAATTTTATGGAGTACCTTTAACCCCCGAACTATTTAATAGTGCATTTTTACCCCTAAAAAATTTGAAAGTGTATTTTAAAGGTATATATGTGCCCATGTAGACACATTACTGTAATGACCCAAAAAATTGTTTTCAAAAAATTTGAGCTATTGTTAATTTTGATTAGTTAGTTGACGGTTAATTTTAAATAATTATTAATTCTAGTTGATGGGTTATTGGCTAAGTCCATATTTTTTTAAGATCCTATATTATTTGTCCCATATAAATAACGTAAGATAATAGAATTTTTCACTTTTAATACCTAACTAATTTGGAAAAGAATATAAAGAAATAAAAGAAGAATAAGAAGAAGAATACGTTGCGGCTGACGAAAACCAAAAGGGAAAACCAGAGGAAATCAAGTAAGTTTTATTAAGTCTAATTAGTGTAATTTGATAGTGTGTTATTGTTTGAAAGTTAATGGAAAATACAAAAGACTTGTCATTATTATTGTTGGGCGTTGAACAGAAAGAAAAAAAGAATTGAATTGGAGATAGATGTTCAAGGTGAGTCATTTAAATAATATAATAAAGTTTTAATGGTGTATAATTTAATGTAGGAATTAATTAGTCAATTAGCATGTGGTGTGGATGAGTGGTAATGAAAAATTCCCATCAAATGGCTTTCTGACACTACCATGGTTTGACTCTTTTCGTTCTTATTTTTATTATAACATGATAATTACAAGTTTTGATATAATGAGATAGGTAATAAATTATTAAGTGTATTATATTATATGAAAATTATTAGGATGGTATTACTTGGAGATATTGAAACTTAACCCTACGCTTAAAACTTGAAAAATATGATAATTGAAATGTTAATTGACATCAGAATTGGGAGTTGGATTATAACAGATAAGTTTTAAGTCTAAGATAGACCTATGGTAATATGGTTGTTATTTGTTCAAAATCTTATTGTGATTATTAATGTGAATATATTGCTTTGAGTTCGAAGTCCAACAAAATGGAAAGGCTCAAGTTTCAGAGTGAATTCTTGACTGATTGAGGCAAGTGGATTTCAAAACCCTTTAATAGGGGTATGAAATGCGTGTATTTCCTTGTGGTATATGTTTGGAAGTTATGGGATTTGGTGATGGGTTGACTTGTCCACATTAATTAATTCTAATGATGAAAAATGGGTAATAAAAGGCAATATGATAAATTGTTGTGTGTGATGTTTTGATAATGGAGAATGATTTTAAGGCTTGGTGAATCATTGTTGATGTTGTTGTGAACTGTGCAATGTTATAAAAATGGTCATCTCCTTGTCATTTTTGTAAATGTGTCATTTGCATTGTTCTGAGACATAGTTGTGACAAAGTGTTATGTGCATTGAGAAAGAATGAGAAATTAATAAGAAAGTACCATTTTGAAGGACATATCGCACGATGCGATGGTTACTATAATCGAGGATCGTATCGCGCGCCGCGATTGATGCATGGCCAGATATTTCCCCTATAGGTCCCCGACTGAGAGACGATGGGTCTGTATTACTATGTCATACATGCACCGTTATACTTGACATCGCATTCCATTGCATTGCACATACTTATCATTAGTGAACTTGATATTATGTTTTGCGGATCTTGTGAATGTCTTTTTGTGGAATTTATAATTGATGAATACTGAGCTTGTTGTTGAGGATATATAATTTTTTGAAGTGTTGTTGTTAAGGACATGTAATTTGTCAAAGTGTTGTTGTTGAGGATATACAATTTGTCTAAGTGTTCTTGTTGAGCTACGCTCTATGTAAAATGTGAGCTATTAGGTTTGACTGATTTTTATGTAGGTTGTAGTTGTGAAGGTTCGGTTGGGGGTGGTAGGATTACCCGTATTTCATCCCGTTAGCTTGTGTTTAGAGGTTTACTTGCTGAGTACTGTGTGATTTGGTAATCACCCCTTGCTTCTACAATTTTTTGTAGGTTACTAGGCCGAACCTTTGTTATATATTCTCTTCTTTTCCGAGGCTTCTTGGAGATTTGAGAGGTAGTTGTTTGTCATCTTAGCAGACCTTCTTACTTCTATTTATGATTTTGTTGTCTACTCTAGAAACAATGTTATATGATACTTCTATTTTCTTTTAATTCAATTGTAATACTTTGGAGGCTTGTACACGTGAAAATCAGGTTCTGGGGGTATAACTTAAGTTGACAGTAAATTTTCCGCATTTTATTGTAATAGTTGTGTTTAAGACTGACTTGTCTTGGTGAGATAAGACGAGTTCCATCGCGTCCATTTTTGGGTCGTGACAAAACGGTATCAGAGCCCCAGGTTCATAGGTCTCACGTGTATACAAGTTGAGTCTAAGTAGGGTCTTGAGAATCGGTACGGAGACGTCTGTTTTTATCTTTGAGAGATTATAGTGACTTTTACAAAAAATATTCACTTTTTGAATGTCTATCATGCATTCTTTGTCCGTTCTGATTTTTATCACTTCATTCCATTCACTTTAATTTATAATGACTCGTGTGTAGTTCTTAATGTGAGTAGTAGGTGTGTCGTGTATGACTTTTTGATTCGACTTAGTACTAAAGTGAAAGTGATAGACTTATGAAAAGGATGTGCTTTGTTCAACAATTCAAATAGATTTTGTTAGGTGATTACTTGACGAAACATTTTGAGGATATTTGGAGGATTAGGTTGAGTATTGTTTAAGGGACATCACGAGTTTCTTATACTTTGTTTAGGCTAGTAATGTAGTAGTGAGATTAGTACTTGTGTTCTATAGGAAATATATGGAGTATTTTGACAATTGAAAGTGAAATAATTAAACAAATGGCTAGATAATGAATAGTGTAACCTTGGGAAATACAGTTGATATAGTTGTCATAACATACATGGGTTGCTTAGCGAATAATGTCACGCCAATCTAGGTTAGAATTTTTCATAGATTGTGTGTATATCAAAAAGGGCCATAATATGATTGTTATAATGGTACTGATTCTTACTTGTTTAGAGTTAGAGAATGTGTTACCCCTCTTATTGACCTAATCTACAAAGAGATGCATATCTCTTTAGATGAGAGACCAAAAATATTTTATAGTGTATGTTAGTTACTTAATGAGGCATAAATGTGTAGGTTATTTGGGTACAATCTTCTCGATAGGTATGATGTGTTTAGTGGTGAAATTTAACAAACTTCACAATGTTGTAATAGTGGTATATGAAAATGAAGTGTTGATGTCTTATGTGATTGTTAACTAGTTAAAAAGTTATCAGTTGTATCACATGCTCGTATAATGAGATTCGATGTTGTATTCACAATTGAGAAACAAACTAGCTAGGCTATTACTGCAAATGTTTGGGGTAAAGAGTGTATATAAGGAAGATTTTAGTGGTGGATGATTAATACGATATTAATGTTTTAAGTTGGGAAGTGTATCCCGAAGGTTCTATATAAGGACCAATGATTTCATTTTAATGTCCTAGGGAATGAATAGATATCAGAATGACAAGCTTTTGGGTAAAGAAGTCTCAAAGGATATACTTTGTGTGAAGGTAATTGAAAATTTAAGTAAGAAAGTGCATATGAGATTGGATTAGTTTGAATTTGGTTGATATAACTGAATTTAAGGTGTCATATTGGTGAAATGGTTGACTTCGTGGTGATGAAAAGAGCTAACTAAGCATGATGGTAATAAGAGTTCGTGATTGATTGTGAGTGAGATGCAACTATATGATAAGGATTGTTGGTTAAATGAATTTTGTATTATAATAACGACTAGTGAGTATCTAAGATTATGATTTGTTACTATTTGGTGAGTAGTTTTATTTTCTGGAAAGTTGTATGAGGTGTTGGGACACCACTCGAATAGAACTGAAATGATCTAGAGCCTTAACGAAAAGAATCAGTGAGAGGCTATATAACCTTCAGGAGGAGGCAAGAACAAGGATATTTACTCACATTGTAAGGCCAAAGATGTATCTTCAAAAAGATTGGATAATTGAGTTTAGAGACATCTGATTTCATCTGTATTGCCTAGATTACTGTAATAGTTTTACGAGTTCATCATATTGATTAAATACTATTAGATAAAACTTGAGAACGAGTGTATATAGATGTTCAACTCTAGTGCGATTATATGTATTTTTGGTGGTTTTGAGTTGGTAATGAGTGCATTTTGAATTATTAGCAACAAATATGATAAGGTTGATGGAGAGGCGATCAATGATAAGCTAAGATACGTGAATTTATAAAATTCTTCAAGATATGAGTTAATGTTGATAGATAAAGGAAATGGTTACACATTTGGGTTCAAAATTTAAGGTTTACATTGACAGTTTAGGTTTGTGGTTGTGCGTTTTGTCAACATATGGATTGGTAAGGTAAGAAATGATTGATCACATTGAATATGAAACACTTGGAAGGACTTAAAATGATTTGAGTAGTAAATTTGGTTAATTTTGATAGTCATACTTAAAGGGGTTTCACGTAATGCTTTGATTTAGAGGATAATGTAAGAAAAATATCATGAATGGTTGGTAAAATGATAAGATTGGTAAGCAAGTCAGCGAAAGGAAAAAACATATGGTGGATTGAAGGTTTCAAGATATTTAAAAGTTTATTCCATGGGAAAATGTAATAAAAATATAGAAACAAACCTCTCGTATAAGCTAGTAGTTTGTAGTTGAACGATGTATTGATTTTTTCCTATGAGTTTAGATGTGTCTGTAAGATGTGAACTAGTTTAGTACAGACTTACTAAGAATTTATCATCGACTTTTCTAAAGATTGTGTTTTTGTTTGGGTGACAAGCAATGATGTATGGAAGATTCTATGTGGTTATGTCAAGCTAAACTATTCAAATTATAATAGGTAACTTATTGATGATCAACGGTGTGGACCTACAGTTTTATATGATTAATGAGGATCTGATGGGATTAAAACTTCTTTGTTGATGGGAAGATACAAACAGTTATGATGTGTTACATAGGCATTTGATAGTGAGTAGAGGTTATGAGCTTAAAGTATATCGAATTATTAGAGTGACCAAGAATTTCTCTAAGTTTTAAAATGAGGTATATGATAGGTTGAATGGTAATTGAAACTTGGTATGTGAAAGATTATGTGGAGTTGAATATAGGTGTGATTTAATAGTTTTATCTCGATGAAAAGGTACTATCAAATTTTGAAATTTGTGCTATCAGCCTTGTGTGGGACTCGTATTTATCATAAAATGCTTATTTAAAAAGAGAGAGTGCCATATTTTGAAAAGTTAGGAGGTCATAATGTGTATGTAAATAGACTTTGATGCTAGTAAAGGTTTTAGAGTAAGGTAAGTGATCAGTGTTGTTATGATGTTAGTATTAGGAGTGTTGAGAGTATTGTGAAGATCATGTGCTATTGAATGAATTGAGTAATGTTAACGATTGTAATGGGGACTAGAATAATTGTTTGTGAGTGGCTAAAAAACAAGGAGATTAAGCTAGATGGATGAAAATGTTTGATATCGATACTATGGAAGAAGTATCTAGTTTTATTCAACTTTGATATTGTATATCTTATTTAACCATCTACTTCATTTTAAATATGGTTTAGAGTGTGATTCGTTACCTATACCCACACGTGTTTTCATATCTATGGGTGAATACCTAGTGGTGGAACAGGTATACCGATTCTGTGATTGTCCTCTTGGTAGGGTGGAATCCTTGGTTCGACTTATTCACTTCATTTGTGGCTTATTTGGTGTTGTTTGGAAAAGTAAAAGTATACTATTGATTATATATGCACGACCTTGCGTATGAGAACTTATAGAAGAGCTTTCGTGAATAGTTACAGTTATTCGACAATGTTGTTAAAGGTTCTGCATCCTAGAGTGTACCACTAGTTGAGTGCTTAGTCGATCTTCTTCTTCTTTGGGTTATATATGTTTGTTTCTCCCTTAATGGGTACTCGATGTCTAAAGATCAGAATTTTATAACTTAAGTTGGTGGAAAGATTGTGTTGTGAAAAGAAATCTTAATAAGATATGTGATGGTTGATTAAAGTTTACTTCTGGTTGTAGCCGATATCGATTCAGAATGTTATCTTGGTTATGCGAGAAAAGACTCGCCATGATGGTTGTGATATGGTCTAAAATTTTTCACTTTAGGTTGAGTTCATGGGTTACTCTGTGGCTTAATAATCACTCCTAATTTGTAGATATTTCAAAGTTTGAATCGAAATTCTATTCTTAGTAGTCGATCTTGATGGAATGGTCTTAAGTGGAGCTCCCTTTGAGAGATGAACAACGTTAGTAGGTCATGACTTAAAACTTTTTATAATGTTGGTTATTCATCCTTCTTCTTCCTTATGTATGGGGACGAACATAGTTTTTAGTGATGGATAATGTAATGACTCAGAAAAATTATTTATGGAAATTATTTGAGCTATTTGTTAATTTTGATTATTTAGTTGACGGTTAATTTTAAATAATTATTAATTTTAGTTGATGGATTATTGGCTAAGTCAATAATTTCTTTAGACCCTATACTATTTGACCCATATAAATAAAAATACATAATAGAGTTTGTCACTTTTAATACCTAATTAATTTAGAAAAGAATATATGAGATAAAAGAAGAACAAGAAGAAGAATAGGTTGTGGCTGATGAAAAACAAAAGGGAATACCCGAGGAAATCAAGTAAGTGTTATTAAATTTAATTAGTTAATTTTTTAGTGTGTTATTATTTAAAGTTATGAAAAGGACAAAAAAAGTTGTCACTATTATTGTTGGGGTTGGCGTTGAAAAGAATGAAAAATGGAATTGAACTAGGGATAGATGTTAAGGTGAATCAATTAAGTAATATAATATAGTTTTAGTGGCATATTGTAATGTATGATTTAATTACCCATTAGCATGTGGCGTGGATGAGTAGTAACGAAAAATTCCCATCAATGGCTTTCTGTCACAACCTGGGTTTGACTCTTTCCGTTATTATTTTTATTATACCATGATAATTACAAGTTTTGATATAATGAGATAGGTAATCAAATATTAAGTGTATTATATTATATGAAAATTATTAGGATGATATTACTTGGAGAAATTGAAACTTAACCCTACGATTGAAACTTGGAAAATATGATAATTGAAATGTTAATTGGCATCAGAATTAGGAGTTGGATTATAAATTCGGATAAGTTTTGGGTCTAAGCTAGACCTATGGTAATATGGGGTGTTGTTTGTTCAAAATCTTATTGTGATTATTAATGTGAATAGATTGCTTTGAATTCGAAATTCAATAAAATGGAAAAGCTCAAATTTCGTAGTGAATTGTTCACTTATTGAGGCAAGTGGATTTCTAAACTCTTGTTAAGTGTATGAAATGTGTGTATTTCCTTATGGTATATGTTTGGGAGTAATGGGACTTGGTGATGGGTTGACTTGTCCACATTGATTAATTCTAATAATAAAAAAGGGTAATAAAAAGCAATGTGATTAATTGTTTGTGTATGATGTGTTGATAATGGAGAATGGTTTGAAAGACTTGTTAAATCATTGTTGATGTTGTTGTGAACTACGTAATGTTATGAAAATGGGCATCTCCTCGTTATATTTGTAGATATGTCATTTGCATTGTTCTGAGATATGGTTGTTACAAGTGGTACGTGCATTTACAAAGAATGAGAAACTAAAGAGGATGTACCATTTTGAGACACGTATCGCGCGCTCCGAAGGATATTATATTTCGAGAGATGTATCGCGCGCCAGAATGGTTACTTTTATTGAGGGTCGAATCGCGCACCGCGATAGATGCATGGAAAGATATGTCCCATATGGGTTCCGAACTGAGAGACATCGGGTGTGTATCACTAGGTCATACATGCACCATTATACTTGACATTGCGTTCCATTGCATTGCACATACTTATCATTAGTGAATTTGATATTGTGTTTTGCGGATCTTATGAATGTCTTTCTTTGGAACTTGTGATTGATGAATACTGAGGTTGTTGTTGAGGATATGTAATTTGTTGAAGTGGTGTTGTTGAGGACATGTAATTTGTCAATGTGGTGTTGTTAAGGATATGCAATTTTGTCTAAGTGTTGTTGTTGAGCTATGTTCTATGTAAACTGCGAGCTGTTAGGTTCGACTGATTTTTATGCAGGTCGTAATTGTGGAGGTTCAGTTGGCGTGGTAGGAGTACCCTTATTTCATCCCCTTTGCTTGTGTTTAGAGGTTTACTTATTGAGTACTGTATGGTTTGGTAGTCGCTACTTGCTTCTACAATTTTTTGTAGGTACTAGCCCGGACCTTTGTGATATCTCTTCTTTTCTGAGGCTTCTTGAAGATTTATGGGGTAGATGTTTGTCATCTCATCAAACCTTTTTACTTCTGTTTATGATTTTGTTCTACTCTAGAAACAATGACATATGAGACTTATAGTTTTCTTTTAATTAACTTGTAATACCTTAGAGGTTTGTACACGTGACAACCAGGTTTTGGGGTATAACTTAAGTTGATAGTAAATTTTCCATATTTTATTGTAATAATTGAGTTTTTAGGATGACTTGTCTTGATGGGATAAGATGAGTGTCATCGCATCTATTTTTGGGTCATGACAATTATTGTTTTTTATTATTCAATATTTTTTAGGGAAAAGGCATAAATGTCCCCATGAACTTATTACGAAAAGTATGTTACACATTTATACTATTGTGACAACCTATTACAATCTTAATTACTTAAAAGTGGATTTATTTCAACCCTAACGCACATACAACAAGTCACATAATGAGAAAGTGCTTCACACTCGTGCCACATCATCACCATGTCATTGTCACATCAAAAATTACGTCAGAATTGTTTAAAGAAAAATCCGTGTTACCCAATTTCTTGTTTTTCCCTATTTACCATCAAACACACCACTAAATCACTACCATTGTTGCTATTATCATCAAGTTAACTTCTCCACCATCATTCATTTTACCACCCATAAACGAATTCACCATCGGAATCTTTCCACAACCATTGCCATCATAAAAATCGATAACAAACTTCATAAATTCAACTAAATTCATCAGCGAAATTATATCACTATCATTGAAATTAATCACAATCATAATCATAAATTCACCATCCACATCAAAATCACGAGTTTCATTGTCATTATCAAAATTAAAAGTCGTACCACCACAAATTTCTCACCCATCACCAAAACTCACCACAAAAAATTATCACAATATACAAATTTCACTCAAGCTCAAAGAGGCGAATTGTGAAAACTAGCAATATTTACTTGCATAGATTTTGAATAACTTTGATCTTTGCAATTATTTCTATCCCGTAATGTTATTTCTATTTTTATTTAAAAAAAAATTATCATAAAGATAGTTATTTTTCAGATTAGCTATAGCAGAATAGTGTTTTGTGATAAGAAACAAATGCATGAAGAACTAACTAAAAGTAGGGTTAGCATGAAGGAGAAGGATGGGGGATATGAAAAAAATACATTTATCTTACTCAAATGCACCTTTTTGTTTTTAATTTAATCTAATTTCCATGTCAGCTTTGAAGGTGGTATTAAAATTCAGTTTTGAGTAATATAAGTGTGTAATAGATCTCCTCGATACTACTTTAGGTGTGAATTTATGTCTTTTCTCTATTTTTTTTATCCTCTTGGACACAATATACCTTTAAAGTACACTATTAAATTTTTCAAGGGGTAAAAGGTCCTTTCAAAAATTTAAAATCGTAACATTTCGGTTAAAGTTCAAATACATTTTAGATCTTTTTTAAAAACTAAAATATCATTATCCTCCTGAAGGGATTCCTTCTTAATATTTTATGATCAAACTTCGATCACCCATAATTACCTGCCCCAGGATCACAACAAACAACATCACAGTTCAACAATGACTATTCAAGTCCATAATAAAGTAAATAAATACTTTAATTTTTATATCTTTAAAATTAAAACTTTGAGAAACAAAATATCAAGTTAACAAATTGGAAAAAATTAACAACCTATTAACTAAAAGTTCGGATATATTTCGTATCCTTTTCCTTTTTATTCATATTTAGACTTTAGATTTATTATTATTAATTAAAATGAGGATTCTGATTTTGCTTATTATACAAAAAAATTAAACTAAAGAAAAAAAAGAAATAAGAATATTTTTTCACACTTCAATGGCGGTTGAGGAAGAAATTACAATGATGAAAGCTTACAATTAATTATAACTTGAAAATATGGAACTAGAATGTAGCCTTTCCAAGCAGCCCTAGTTTAAGAATGTAGTAAGGTTTCGTAAGTTCCTGCCCGGAAATTAAAATATTTCTCTGTAAAAATTTGTTATCGCGTATGTGAAATTTCAATAGTAGGTTCCTTTCACCCATTAGGTCCCTAGAATTCGGTAAGATTCTTGATTCCCTCCATATTATCTAGAACTAGGGTTTTTAGAATTTCAGCAGATTGTTATGAATTAGTTATTATAATGTTTCTAATCAAATTATCATGTAGTAATATTATTTTTTTCTGGATTCATGCATAAACTCAGAACCTTAGTTATGTAGTTCTTTTAGTTCATGAATTACATTAGCTAGAACAGATAAACAGACATACATCCCTCAATTTTTTTGAATGTTTTCATTATTAGATATAAATATTGCATTTTCAAATTGCATGTCAAACGATTGACCTATCCAAATTACTTCATTTATGATATAAGTTTCACATATCCAATTGGAGCAGGGACGCATCTATAGGTGGCGGTGCGGTTCCCACGACACGCATCGACCTTGGTGAATTTTTTTTATATATGTATATACGTATAGGATATATTATCAATAATATACTTGCCACAATAGAAAAGTTGATGACTTGGTGCCACTGGTGGCGAGTTGTGTTTTCTCCCCAGGTAAGCAGGATCGATTCCTCACGGATACGTTTTGAATATACTACACATTTTTCTTTTACAAATAAAAATTCATCCCCATATGGTATGGATACAACTGATGAAGTATGTTTTACTTAATTACATAAATCGAACATGTTGTAAAACTTCTTCATTTGTATTTTGTTGACTTTTTTTTCTTATTTATTTAAATACTATTTCCAATTTAATTTATGTGATATACTATTATTAAGTTTACTTTAAAGAAAATATCACTTTTCTATTATTAAAAACAATTTTAATTTGTAATTCGTCTCTTACCCTTATGAAAATTTATAGTCATATAAATGACTAGGATTTGTTTTTCGATCTTCTCCTACACAAATTAATTTTTCTTTCTTAGAAGAAAATTTAATCCGACGCCAAGTTTCTCTTACTCTTTGTTCTAATCATCTAAATCATTTAATGCATATGAAACGAAATAGTTTGGATTATGATAATTTAAATAAATCTTTATCAAGAATTTTAATTTATAAATATAAATGCTGTTGAATTAAAGGCCGACATGGAAGTTTAAACTATTATCTCAATCCATATCTTTCGTTGGTCTTTTAAGATTTAATATGTTGTGAGTCAAAATATCAACACAAGGCTTCATTTTTGTCACTGAATTAACGCATGTAAAAAACTTTCAACCACTTTATTTAGTATGTTATGTAAATCATAAACTAATAATAAATATACTAAATAAATTATTGAGTGTATTTAAATATGGAACTTATCAAGTGGATCATAGAAGATATTGTTAGAATTTTTTTTGTTGTCAAGATGTCATAATTTATTTATTATCTATTCATTTATCTTTATAAATTGAATAGACGAATAACTGAATAATAGTTCGAAGTTACTATTTACAAGAGAAAAATAGAACAGATACTTGATCGATTTAATGAACACGTCTATTTAATTAAAAGTAATATGGCACCCATAAACTTTAAATCCTGAATCCTCCTCTGGTTGGAATAGGCTTTATACCGAGTTGGACTAGGATTAGTCCCTCTCAAGTCCCAGAACTATGTGCCCTCATATGTTATAAGTTCCCTCTGCGGACATCAATTTTGGTGATCACACCCAGTCATGTTGATATACCTCTGGCAAGGTATATTAGGTCCTCTCAATAAGGCATATACATCTGACATCATATTTAGCTCATGTGGTTTATGTCGGTTATCCTACAATCAGATTATATTGCATTGACCATGTTATTAGTTACAGTCAGATTTCAATCTCAGCATGTTATAAACATGGTCATAGCATTCAATTAGTTAATTTTCAGTAATTTCAGTATAGCATCATATTCAGATTATATCAGTGCCTTATACGCTTTGTTTCAGCTATATGTTTTATTCAGCTTTACTCTATCATGTACGCTCGAAATCTTTCAAGTACTAAAGCATACTTTCCGCTACATCTTCTCCTGATGTAGATTCAGGTCTCCAGCTTTCAGATTACACATAGATTGGTTCCCATGTCCATTTAAGTAGCATCAGTGGTAAGTCCTCATTCTTTGAAGACGATTGACATTATTATCTTTCTATTTTTAGTCTTAAATTTCAGTTTTTGCTAGATTTAGTTGGGGCATGTCGCAATATTTATAGTCAGTAGACATAGTTAGATTCATTTTTAGCTTTGGAGTTTGATATTTTAGTTGTCATTGAACTCAAAGATTATTTATTTAGATAGTAATGGATATTTCCCATCATTTTAGCTTTATCATGATTTAAGCTTCCGCATAGTACTTGCTTAATTCAGTTATCTTTAAGAATGCTTATGATATGCCAGCAAGGTTATCTTAGGGTAACTCGTGATCCTAGGTCTTGTGTGTACGTCTAGGGGGTAGCCTCAGAGTGTGACAACTTGGTATCAGAGCACTAGGTTTGAAAGTCCTATAATATGTGAAAATCTGCACTAAGTAAGTCTTTTTCATAGGTGTGAAGTGCATCACAACTAATGGTAGGGAGGCTACGAAGCATTTTAGGAACACTTCACTTTTTTATATTCTTATCGTGTGTAAGGTATGATATAATTACTCATTTCTAACCCATTGTTATGGATTTTTAGATAAGCCTCTCCTCGTAGAGCTAATGGAAGGAATAATAATGCTTGAAATGCTAACGTAAATTTTCTCCTTCCCAAGATCAGGAAGTTTCAAATGTTGAGTTTTGGATGTCATTCAGCTTTTGGCTCAGAGTGTGTCCAACCAGAACAACCAACTCTAGTTTTCTTCTTCTGCAAATGCTAGTGGGGAATCAGTGGCAGCCATGGTTCATATTTTGTTAGGATGAATCTTCTTGAGTTCTTAGGGTCGCATGTTGGTGAGGAACCCAAAAACTTTATACATGAGGTCAAGAAGATATTTGGAGTGAAGCAATTACACTGGTAATGATAGGAAAGAGTTGACATTCTACCAACTTAAAGGATGTAGCTCACATCTGATTTACTCAATGGAAAGAAAGCATGTGTATGGATGCTGCTTTAGTGAGACTTTTCTTGACAGGTTATTCCCGAGAGAGTTGAAGGAGTCAAAAGCTCAGGGGTTCATGAATTTGAGGCAAGGTAGCATGTCTGTCTTAGAGTGCGGACTCAATTTCACCCAACTCTCTAGGTTTGCTCCTCAAATAGTTGCCGATTTTAGGGCTCAAATGAATTTCTGTATGGGGTATCCGACATAGTAAAAACAGAGTGTAGAAATGCTATATTGATGAAAAATATGAACATCTCTAGGCTCATGACTCATGCTCAGCAGGTTGAGGGAGATAAGACTAGGGAACATACTAAGGATAATAAGAAGGTTAGGACAGGCAATTATGAGTATTCTCAAAAGAAATCGGGTGGTGGAAATTGCGCACAGTTTTAAGAAAAGTTCTTTAGCCCCAGCACCTTTGTCAGCTAGTGTTCCACCCTCCTAGTTTTGACAGAATCAGAAAGGTAGGGCGTCAGGCTCTAAGTCTTAAGGGAGTATTTCAGGCACCAGAACCTACCCAACCTGTCCAAAATGTGGTGAAAACTATTTTAGCAAGTATGCTGCAGGAAAGGAAGAATGTTTTGGGTGTGGTCAGTCTAGTCACAGGTTGCGAGATTGTCCTTGTTATAAAAAGGGTCAAGGAGGAATTAGTTGTAAGGCTCAATCTAAAACTTCAGAATCACTAGTAGGTCGCCCGACTCAAGAGGGTAACTCATCTGGTACAGGTGGCGGACGGCGCCAAAACAAGTTGTATGTTATTCTGGCTCGCATCAGAAAGATTCCCCTGATGTAGTCACTGCTACTTTACAAGTTTTTAACTTAGATTTTAAGCTTTGTTAGATAAATGGGCTACTCTTTCCTTTGTAACTCCTTATATAACAGTCAATTTCAATGTTAGTCTTAAAACTCTCTCAGAACCCTTTTAGTCTGTACTCTAGTCGTTGATTAGTTATTGCTCGATAGGTATATAGAAATTGTTCTGTCACAGTCTCTTAGAAAGTCACCTCAACAAACCTTGTAGAGTTAGAAATATTAGATTTCGATATGTTCTAGGCATGGATTTGTTACATTCTTGTTATGCCTCGATTGATTGTAGAACTAGGATTGTTCATTTTCAATTCCTGATGAACCAATATTAGAATAGATTGGTAGTAGCTTAGCGCCTATGGGTCGATTCATAAGGCCACAAAGATGATCTTTAAGGGTCATATTTATCATCTAGTTTGGGTTAAAGATTCAAGATCTGAAACACCAACTCTCAAGTCAGTCCTAATAGTTAATGAGTTCCTAAAAGTGTTGCTAGAAAATATTCCCAGAGTTCCTCTCGAAAGGAAAATCTACTTTGGAATTGATCTTCTTCCAAATACCC
Source organism: Solanum peruvianum (assembly GCA_027705065.1). Taxonomy (NCBI): domain Eukaryota; kingdom Viridiplantae; phylum Streptophyta; class Magnoliopsida; order Solanales; family Solanaceae; genus Solanum; species Solanum peruvianum. Next base: position 23,840 of record JAKWJD010000147.1, read on the forward strand.
AATCTATTTATATTCCTCCTTACAGAATGGCTCCTGATGATCTTAAGGAATCGAAAGAGCAGTTGAAAGACCTTCTAGATAAGTGCTTCATCAGACCTAGTAATTCCCCATGGGGTGCACTAGTGTTGTTCATGAAAAAGAAATATGGTTCTCTCAGAATGTGCATTGAATATAGGCAATTGAACAAGGTCACAATCAAGAATAGGTAAATTATCCCTAGGATTGATGAATTGTTCGACCAACTTTAGGGAGCTAGTCATTTCTCAAAGATAGACCTGAGATCCGGTTATAATTAGCTAAGAGTCAGAGATAGTGACATCCAAAAAATAGCCTTCAGAACTCGGTATGGTCATTATGAATTTATAGTTATTTAATTTTGACTAACCAATGCTCTTTTAGCTTTCATAAATTTGATGAACAGAGTGTTGAAGCAGTATTTGGACTTGTTCCTTATCGTTTTTATTGATGACATCCTTATTTACTCTAGGAAGGAGGAACAACATGCGACTCATTTGAAGGTTGTCCTACAATATCTCAAAGATCACTAGCTATTCGCTAAGTTCAACAAATGTGAGTCTTTATTGCAATATGTTGCTTTCCTTCATCATATTGTGTCTAGAGAAGGGTCCATGTGGATCCTCAGAAAATTAAAGTTGTGAAACAATGGCCCAGACCTACCTCTCTTAGAGATATCAGAAGCCTTTTGGTTTTGGCTAGTTATTACAGAAGGTCCGTGGAAAGATTTTCATCCACAGCTTCTCCATTGAATAAGTTGACTAAAAAAAAGGTTAAGCTTCAGTGGTCAGATAATTGTGATAAGAGATATGCAGAACTGAAAATTAGGTTGAGCACAACTCATATTTTGACTCTACTAGAGGTTTTAGACAGTTATGTGATCTATTGTGATGCATATAAAGTCATCCTAGGTTGTGTGTGGATGCATCGAGGTAAGGTTATAACTTATGCTTCTAGGCATCTTAAGATGCATGAGAAGTATTACCCAACTCATGACCTCGAGCTTGCAGCAGCGATATTTGCACTTAAGATTAGGAGACATTATTTGTATGGTGTTAACGTAGATGTTTTCACAGACCATAAGAGCCTTCAGTATGTGTTCACCTAGAAATATTTGAATCTTAGACAAAGGAGATGACTTGAGTTCCTCAAAGATTACGATATGAGTGTGCATTACCATTCTAGTAAGGAAAATGTAGTAGCGAATGCCATTAGCAGACTATTTATGGGTAGCGTAACACATGTTGAGGAAGAAATCAAAGAGCTAGCAAAGTATATTCACACGCTTGCTCTCTTGGGAGTTCGCCTGATGAGCATATCAGATGGTGGTATAATAGTTCAGAATGGAGCAGAATCTTCATTGTTGATGGAGGTTAAGAAGAAGCAATACAGTGATCTCATACTGCCTCAACTAAAGGATGCAGTCCATGAGCAGAGAAATGAGGTTTTCACCTCGGGGGATATGGTGTGCTTCGCTATTACAGTCGATTATGTGTTCCTAAGGTGAGGGATTTAAGACATCAGATTCTTGCAGAAGTACATAACTCCAGGTATTTTATTCATCCAGGTGCCAGTAAGATGTATCGTGATCTGCGGAAAGTCTTATCGTGAAATGGTATAAAAAGAAAAATAGCAGATTTTGTGGCTAAATGCCCTAATTACCAGCAAGTGAAGGAAGAACATCAGAATTTAGGAGGCATAACTCAAGAGATCAACATTCCTACTTGGAAGTGGGAAGCGATTAACATGGACTTCATATAGGGTTTACATAACTTGATAATAATCTAAATTGTTATCTGAATCATTATTAAAAGAATAACTTATTATATTTATTCCATAAATATTATAATGAAATGAAATTTGTTGTTATGAAAAGTTTTTATCAAAAAAGTAGTGTTTGTTGACTTAGATGAAAATGTTGACATGGATCCATGCATGGAATGTCTATACAAGAAATTAGGCATGTTCTTGATGACTTATGCATAGGAAGTGAAAAATTGAGTGATATATATTTCAACATTCAAGGGATACAGTTAATAAACATTTTCATAATGCTTAGTTTAAAAAGTCATTTTTAAAGTTGAGAGAGACAATATTTATTAACGTTTCAAGCATACCTCATTTAATTCTAGGTTCAATAATGATCGTTAGACGGTACACAACCCAACAAAGATTTGGGGTTGAATCCCACAAAGAGCGGGTACGTGTTCAAATTCAATTAGAAAGTACAAATGTGTTCTAATCAGCTATATGAATAGAAATTATCAAGAAAAGACATGAAACAAGTTAAAAGGGGTGACACGAATGTCAGATGGGGGGTTTTGGTTGGGAATTATCAACTACAACACACTCACAAACAATTTGAAATAACAATAAGGTGAGGAATTCTTGGGATGTGATCAATCATAAGCAAATTTCGATATATGGATAATTGAAACTACTAGCAAACAGCTAAAATCATTAAGTAGGCTAAACTATATGGGAGATAGCTTTCTCTTGAACAACTATATCAGGTGATTTCTTTCTAACATGAACAAGCATAGCAATGAAGAGTAACCTACAACTTAGTTCATCCACTCTCTCGTGCTAGATGGTAAGGCTTGAGTTTAGGATTCACTCTCTTGAGTTGAACCCTGCTCAACCAAATACCTACAAATTATTAATCAAGAATTTTTAGTTTGAAAACCTCTCTCGAGCAAGCCAAGAACGCAAAATTAAAATTTATTTTTCAACTATAACTTATAGAATGAACCACAATTAATTATTAAACTCACTTAAATTTAGCATTTAAACTAGTAATTAACAATACTCATAAACTAGTTCAACCCACAATCACATGATCACACCCCAAGAATTGGAGTTTAAACCAAACATTATAAAAGAGTACGAACAGTTACCAAATCGATTAGCCATCAACTATTTAAGAGTAATTTACTATTCACAATGCTTCAATTAAAAATTTGAAATATACATGAAAAATCTCCAAATTGAATCTCCAAAAACCTTCAAGTTTACCAAGAAACTATGAGAAACTCAAGAGAAGAATGTTCTAAGTTGATTCAGTCTTTCTCAACACTTCTCAACATATTAAAATAATTGTTCTAAATCTAATTTATAATTGTCAAAAATAAGTCACGAAGGACTATTAGGCAAAGTAAGTCG
>JAKWJD010000148.1:0-47574 GCA_027705065.1 Solanum peruvianum
AGCGGATGAGGCGTCTAGCTCCCAAACTGTGAAGATAGCGGGAGGCACTGCTGATAGTGTGGGTTTTGCCGAGGACACCACTGAGGGTGTCCAGATTGCAGAGGACGTGGGTTCAGGGGAACCAGAGCCACTACCTTGCTGATGGACGGCGCTTTGCGCCATAGGTTTCCTTCACCTACCACTCTAGTATTTAAATTTTTTATGCATTGGGGACAATTGCATATTTTTGATTGGTGGTGGGGTAAATGGAAAGTGAGTGCTAGGGTGAAGTCTTAGTATCCCAATTCAATATCCTCTTTTGGGTTTTTCTTTCCAGTGTTCTTTTTCCCCAAAAGACTGATTACTTTTTCTGTTAAATTGGCATGTCTATATCTTTTGTACATAGTTTAATTCAGGAGCATGATGGCTAAAATGATATCCTGATAAACTGGAAAATGATTCACGACTAGGCATAGTAAGTGATAAATGTGTGGCTCTAAGCCTGACATAGAGGTACTTCATGTGAGTGTGAGGAAGATTTGAATAGTCCACTATTTGTACTGAGGTAGAACTTGCCTTGTAAGTCCTGCTAAAAGTAAGATGTAATAGACAATTACGAAAGGATCATAGGCGCTTATTCAATATAGCCCATTGTTAAGCCTAAATAAAAGAAAACCAAATGAAATTTATCCTTCTTTGATCCAAATGATCTGAGCATAAATTAGACCTTTCTTTTTCACCCCAACTGATCTTTTCTGGGAATATGTGTTGTGGCCCTGGTCCCTCCTTGGACATGTGCACCTCAGCTTATGCCAAAAGCATTAGTTGAGGGTGGCTAATGCAGTAAACAACCTTCGTTTCTTGGCCCTGCCCCAACTTTGGGTATTTGTGTACTTTGACTCATGGCAAAGCCATGAGTTTAGGGGTGGCTGTTATGAGGAATGCTCTGAATGTGGGGTTGAAAGTTGAAAGAACAACGACAGATAAAGAACAAAAGTAAAGTGACTCAAGAATTAGTTGAAAGAAAAGTAAAGAAAAAGAAAAAAATATACAGAAATACAAGCAAGAAAAGGGCAAGATAAAAATGATAGAAAATGGTATGTTTAGCCGATATGTCAAGGAGGGAAAAAAGTCACTAAAGTATACCTAAATATACCCTACCAAACCCTGAGCCTATGTTACAAGCTAAGAAAGTCCTATCGTGATCCTAAGGGTTGTATAGCGAACTTAATGTAGTGAAAATAAGGCCAAGCTAATGGAAATACGTATGAATGAGTGTGAATTTGTTCTGAGAGTGAGTGTTGAAAAGTAATACTTATACTAAAACTGAAATCATTGTGTGAAAAATGAGGATTTTGTTTTGAAGTGAGGACACTAGTTGCATTACCGAAAATATTAGCACCTCGGTGAGAAATTGAAGAGGATAGGTGTTAGTGCATGGTGAGTCTGTGTCATGGTCTTATTCCACATAATTCAAGCCTAATAGTGATAGCATGCATAAATATGATGAGATTATTCGGGATTGATAGCCAAATGATTGCAAAGGATAAAAAAGGGATACTATTGTACAAAGATTGTGTAGTGAGTCGTAGTGCACCGCTTGAGGACAAACAACGAATTTAAGTTGATTGTGTTGATATACCGTGATTTCAGGGTATTATTAATACTTTTTCCTTAAGTTTAGTGTGTCCAAAAGCCTTTTTGTGCTTATTTTTATATAAGTTTCTCCTTATTTGCCGGAAATCAGTTCAAAGATGTATGCGGAGGTTTTTGAGCGAAGAAATGCAGAAGAGACCACCTACGGATCTTGTGACGGTCCGTACGTGGACGTGTGGTGCAGCTGCTGAAGAAAGATTGGGAAGTTTGACCAAGTGTGGGGTTATATAATCCTTGAAGGTCCGTCGTGTCTATGACGGTCCGCCCTGCAGGTTCGTCATGAAGTTAAAAGAAGTAACCCCAGTACCTATATTCCAAGAGTTTAAGTGTTTTGGAACGAAGACACTCGACGGACCGTTGTGCGTATGACGGTCCTTCATACTTGCCGTCGAGAAAAATGAAGAAAGAAGCAAATGAAATTTCATCAAGTATGGGACGACGGAGTCCATGACGGTCCGTCGTGACCACAACGATCCGTCGCAAGGTCCGTCGACCCAGCCGCGTTTTGGATTATCATTAGATTTTTGTAAGATTTTTGATTACTTGAGATTCTTGCAAGTAATTTTTGTTGATTAATCAAGCAAACTTTCGTATTTTACTCTTTCTCATTTAAGTAAATACATTAATTCTTATATAATTTTATTGAATATTGTGATTATGATTTTGGTTAACTAAACTCCATAACAAGGGTTGTGGGAACCATAGGCAAATAATGAGGTAAACCTAACTAAAATAAAAATTCTAGAATAGTGTCTTGCATGGATTAAGAACTCTTTCGCTTAGAAGTCTTTTTAACGGATGGCCAATGTTACAACTCGCTTTAATGCTACTTGCCTGACCAAGGAGGTAGATAATAGGAAAAGAATTATCAACATAGATTTAGTGTATACTATCTTTTAGGCTAGTATTGATTGGTACGAGACAATAACTTAGTCAAATATCGAATACGATTCTTAATATGAAGTAAAGATAAGGGTAAGTATAGAAACACACGTAGCCGGACGAAGGTGCGGAGTGAGATTTTCTAGATGCGGACCAAGGATTTGAAATACATAACCTATAACTATGCATGCAAGACACTAGGAAAGAATTGTTATAGTTAGAATGATCAAGTTATGAACTTGTGGGGAATACGTAAACCCTAGTTACTTTGATTAATTGATTAAGCTCCAACATTCAAAGCTGTTAAGTGTCTCTTTCAATTTCGTTAGTTATTTTCATTCATTTAGAAATAGAACCCCCCTTTTATTGTGTTTGCTTTCCAAGGAAGTAATTAACCGAACAATAGTAATAATAGGTTAAAGTTAACTTTAAACTATTTTCCTCGTGGGAACGATCCCAACCTCACTAGTTGGGTTATTTACATGACACGACCGCTTTACATCTTATTTGAGAAGTTTGATCTTATTATGTATTTATACTAAAATGTCCCCTTTTGCATATTTTTGCATATTCCATACTTAGTACATTGTTTTGTACTAACCCCATACTTTTCTATGCTCTATAACTATAGGTTTGGAATCAAGGAGAAATCTAGAAGGCGAAGCTTTGGAATCTACTATTTCAAGACTTTGTATGTCCTCATATATTCGAGGACATAGTCTATGTTTATTAGTTTCTATATTTAAGACTTATTAGGTATTTCTTTCAATGTAAAGGTTCGTGTCCCTATGATATTTGGTCATGTCTTAAATTTTGGTTTGTCATGATGAGACTTCCTTAGTACTTAATGAAAAATGTTTCCTTTATTAAATTATTTGTGAAAAGTTTTAATTCCACACTACCTTTCATGTCTTATATAATGAACGATTGGTAAAAGTCTTCTTCAAGAATCAAAAGTTTCATGTACGCCTTGTGATGATCCAAGTGCTCTCCCTAGTTTATAGGGGTAATCTCGGGTCATTACTCCTTTATTCATGAAGGTTTTCCTTTTTTGTCATGGAAGTGTATTTATGCTAAAATGTCCCTTTTTGCATATTTTTCTATATTCCATAGTTAGTACATTGTTTTGTACTAACCGCATACTTTTCTATGCTCTATAATTATAGGTTTGGAATCAAAAAGAAATCTAGAAGGCGAAGCTTTGGAATTTACTGTTCAAGACTTTGTATGTCCTCATATATTCGAGGACATAGTCTATGTTTATTAGTTTCTATATTAAAGACTTATTATGTACTTCATTAAATGTAATGGGTCGTGTCCCTATGATATTTGGTCATGTCTTAAATTTTGGCTTTTGATGATTAGACTTCCTTAGTACTTTATGAAAAATGTTTCCTTTATTAAATTATTTGTGAAAAGTTTTAATTCCACACTACTTTTTATGTCTTATATAATTAACGATAGTTAAAAGGCTTGTACAAGATTCCAAATTTTCAAGTACGTCTTGTGATAATCCAAGTGCTCTCCCTAGCTTATAGGGGGAACTCTTGGGTCGTTACTCCTATATTCATGAAGGTTTTACTTGTTTTTTCATGGAGTGTATTTATACTAAAATGTCCCCTTTTCCATATTTTTTCATATTCCATACTTAGTACATTGTTTTGTACTAACCCCATACTTTTCTATGCTCTATGAGTATATGTTTAATCAAAGGAAAAACCTAGAAGGCGAAGCTTTGGAATCTACTATTTCAAGACTTTGTATGTCCTCATATATTTGAGGACATAGTTTATGTTTATTAGTTTTTATATTTAAGACTTATTATGTATTCTTTAAATGTAAAGGGTCGTGTCCCTATAATATTTGGTCATTTCTTAAATTTTGGCTTGAGATGATGAGACTTCCTTAGTACTTTATGAAAAATGTTTCCTTTATTAAATTATTTGTGAAATTTTTTAATTCCACACTTACTTTTCATGTGTTATATAATGAACGATATTTAAAAGGCTTGTACAAGAAAATCTAAAGCTTCAAGTACGTCTTGTGATGATCCAAGTGCTCTCCCTAACTTATAAGGGGTACTCTCAGGTCGTTACAGTAGGTGACTGCATGGGACTTTACCTACGCATTGCAGAGAGTAGCTCTCGATGGGGGGTTTTAGGAAGGATTTATTATGTATAGGTATATGTATATGTATTTTATTCATATGATTATTTTATTTACCTTATTGTATGCTAATATGCATATATGGGTCCTATTGTAGCTATATAATGAGGTCTCACCTTGAATATGCATGTTGGTTTTAGTTGTTATATGATAAAGGTCGTACTTATGTATATAGGTGACTATACTTGTAATGTTGCTGTATAAAATAAATGATAGGCTTGCAGTCTTTTTATGAGTTTACCAAGTAATGTGTGAGTTTATGGGACTTCAACTTAACATTGCACTAGTATGCTTAGATTAGGATTATGTATAAGTTCTTGCTATGCCTATATTAATGAAGTGCTATTATGTTATTTTTGACTATTAACTATAATGATGTTATTTATAGTGTTTCTCGTACGTGATCTTGAAGTGAGTCCTAGATGTGTTCCATGGAATATGTTCGTTCATTAAATAAATTAAGGTTATGTGAATATTCACCTTGGTGACCTTAAGGTGATGCTTGAGTGGGGATGGTTGAATGGGTCACTATTCATACATTGTACCAAGTTTTACTAGAGAGTTACTTAGGGGTTAATTACTTAAGGTAAAACATAGATAATGTTATGAAATTCCAAATGAGCTTTAAATAAATAATGTTGTTTTATGTGATGTTATGAATAGTGTAGAAGCTTATGTGAAGTATATGAGCTATGTTGCGCTTATTATATCAAAGGTTTTATGAAGTTTTACTTAAAGGCATGATGCATGGTTGTCTTAGAAATATGTAATCTTTAAATGCCTGTTTTTGCATGGTTGCCATACTTATTCTTGTACTAAAATCATTCTTCTTCACCTTTGTACAAAAAATGTAGGTAATGGATGCTTAAAGGATGTCTCTAAAGTGAAGGGATTGATACATGCTTCCCAAGCTCAAGAAAAGATGATTCAAGGATTTCTGATTTTAAGTTTATTATTCAAATTTTTGTAATAGCTAGATTATTCAGTTATATTGTTAAGGGTTGTGTCCCTATTCTACTCTATTGATTTGAGTCTGATATGGAACAAGATTCTTCGGGTCTTTTGCTATGTGTTATGACTTACACACACACAGATATGTGTGTGTGTGTGTGTGTATTTATGTATGAATATATGAATTGAGTTTTAAATTTTCTGTTAAATTTATTATGACAATGCAATGAATGATGACTATGGGCTTCTATAAGACCTACGAGAGGTCAAGTTCACCATGTAACTACTAGGGGTTTCTCCTAGGTTGCGATAAATGTGGTATCAGAGCATGAGATTAAATATGTCATCTTTAAATGCATGTTTTTGCATGGTTTCCATACTTATTCTTGTACTAAAATACCTCTTCTTCACCTTTGTACAAAAAATGTAGGTAATGGATGCTTAAAGGATATCTTTAAAGTAAAGGGATTGATACATGCTTCCCAAGATCAAGAAAAGATGATTCTACGATTTCTGATTTTAAGTTTATTGTTCAAATTTTTGTAATAGCTAGATTATTCAGTTATATTATTAAGGGTTGTGTGCCTATTCTACTCTATTGATTTGAGTCTGATATGAAAAAAGATGCTTCGGGTCTTTTACTATGTGTTATGACTTACACATATATTTATGTGTGTGTGTGTGTGTGTGTATGTGTGTGTGTGTGTGTGTGTGTATGTGTGTGTGTGTGTGTGTTTATGTATGAATATATGAATTGAGTTTTCAAATTTCTGTTAAATTTATTTTGACAATGCAATGAATGATGACTATGGGCTTCTATAAGACCTACGAGAGGTCAAGTTCACCATGTTACTACTAGGGGTTTCTCCTAGGTTGCGATAAATGTGGTATCAGAGCATGAGATTATAAAAGTCGTTCTAAAGTCAAAATTCTCATATTTCCATGTCTAGTAGAGTCTCATTCATTGATGCTGAGTTGCGACACATCTATAAGCAATAGTCTATAGGACGATAGACTTTCCCTTCATCACTATTCTCATGTCGTGCCATTGAAATTAACTCTATGTTATCTCTCTCTTATGTTTTCTTGTGAGATGGTCTTTCAGATTTGGTTGCTTAGATGATATGGTTTGTAAATTATTGAGGGAGAAATTGTGAGTTCTCATGCTTACTATAGTATATGGCTTGATGAGTATGTGTGAAGATGAATATTGGATTGTCTGATGTGATGCCATTTATGGCTATACATACGATTTATGAGAAATGACATGTTATGTGAAAATTATGTTATGGTAAGATGTGGTTATAGCTTGTTAAGAGTCCTTATAGTTTAATGGAGTTCCCTTTGGAATGGCTAGTTGCTGTGTGATTTAGTATGATTATAGTCGATAAGGTTTAGGTTTGAAAAGATTTGAAGGAACGTGGTAAATAGATAAAGATGCATATTGCCTTTAAATATGTGTAATGGTTCAATTTTGGTTTTTTTATATGTCTGGTTCTTCATAGTTGGCTTATACGAATGGAGTATTTTGTATAGGATTGATCCTAGAAGTGAAGGTAGTTTTCTTACCTTATAAGGTTATTGTGGATTATGCTAATTATTGGACAACCCCTATGACTAGTTGGTTAGTACCCTGATGAACCTATTTTAAGAGTAGGAAAAAAAGGAAGAAAAGGGTTTTGTCCTATAGGTTGGGATTATGCTTTGCCTTAAGCCTAGAGTGTAGTATGTATCCCTTAAAACATAAAGAGGAGGAGAGTGTTGATGTTGACCTACCTTGATGTGGTTAGATATCTATTAATATTGATCTCAAGTATGACCATTTGAGGAAGTGATAAGCTTTCACCTACGTGTTGTTTGTTTGATGTTTCCACCAAAGGTGATTATGTGGGTTGAAATGACCTAGAAGTTACCTTATCCTAGTGTTGAAAGAAAAGAAAGGAGACTTCGTAGAAAAGTCTCTTCTATTGTTTCCCTAAGGTTTTCATGACCCTTGGTATTCATGGTTTAGTTGAGGCCTTATGTGGTTGGGTTGTATGACCTAAGTTTATTTTTATGGATTTTCTTTAAGTGTTGATCATAGAGGAAAGATGATGCTTGAAGTAGAACCTTGATTACGTTAAACCTTTTTATGTAAGGAGTATATAAGTTTGTCTTGACTTGCCTTGAATATTGGTGTTTAAGGGCATGATGTGATTAGGCTTACACCAGGTGGGCGATATGGTTCCCAAATAGTGAAACTTTAACGGCCCTTGATGTTCCTATGTTGAGTTCCTTTGAACTTCTTTATGTTGGGATTCACTTTTAGGTGATGTTGATGAAGGGTGTGATTAAGCTTAGATCTCACGGGTGGGATTATGCTCTTAGTTATTAAGTTTGGTAAGCTAAGGTCTTCTTAAGGTTAAGTGTAGTGCCTCTTAATTTGTTTACCCTAAGTGGGGGATGATGACATGAGTAGTAAGGTTGTGTATATCCCTATCTTTTTCTTCTAATATTAGTTGAGCTTTAAACCAAAGAGTTCGTAGTAGCTTGTTCTTGATAGCAGTCTTGCATAAAAATATAAGTTGTTTTTCTCCATATGTTATGTATGTTTTAATTGACATTATGTTAAGCATGTTTTGAAGGTTCTAAATCGCATGAAAAAGGAATTTCCATCAAATTCATTTTTCTCATGTTGATTGTGCATTTTCGTATGTTAGTTGTGCATTTAACTTCATGAGATAATGTAAGGAGCATGTTTAATGCTAATGATAATGTGTGGTATTTTGAGCTTTAATGAGAAATTGAATCTTCCTTAAATGAAAAAAATATGAGTCTCTTAAAAATAGGTGACTTTTATTACTTGGGAAGTATTAATGTCAGCTCACTCTTTGGAAATAATGGCATGTTTAGTTAGTTCTCTTTATGTGTGCCTATAAATTGCAAGAATTTCCCTAATTGGTGCATGCTTATGAAGACTACTATCATGCGAGATATTGAAATTTTGTTAAATAACTTCCTATTGTTGTGATATGTTTGGTTTGGTTTACCATTTTGACTTCGTTAGGAAGGAAATATGAGCATGCCTTGGTTAGAAGTAGAGAAGTTTCCCCTTGAAAAAAAGAATTGACCTTTGTGCATTTCTTGTACATGGACTGATGATAACATGTGACTATGTTAAGGATACGGACATTCTTCCATAAACATAAATAAATACGGTAATATTATAAATGGCCTTAATGGTACTATGACTAAATGGTAAAGAACTTTGTTGATCTGCAATATTTATGATCTTTGTGCATCTAGTGTGAGTTTCATTTTGCTTTTTGAGTGATCTTGAATCTGCCTAAAAGTGAATTAAATGTTTTTGCATGATGAACTCTTAATTAAATCAGATGCAAGGACCATGCTATGATTAGGAAAAGGATGTTTCTCCTTTGAACATGAATAGAGTCGATGTGTTTGATGCATTCAAGGGTGAGTGAATAAATGTTTCACTTGCTTGTGTTTCATTGAGTGTAAAATTTATTCAAGTTGGTGTTCCTTGTAACTTTTGGTACATTGAATCTTATGTGACTATGTGTTGAATGTCGGGATATGCTCTATGGTTCAATGTGTCCGTGAAAGTGTTTTCAAATGTCTGAAGTTTGCACGAATGTTCCCAAGTGGGGGAATCTTATACAAGGATGAATACTACCATAAATTTGGGGAGGTAGTTTCTAACTTTTGAGTGTTTTAAAATAATTAATTGAAAAAGGACGTTTATTACATTAATTACTAAACAGTAACTTTCCCCCAAATTAACTAACCTTAAAAGGATTTATTAAACTAATATTACCTTTAGCCGAATTTGGATAAGAACACAGGTGGTGACTCACGACCTCACCCATGGACCGTAGATTGATCCACAAGACGTCCTGGATTCTCTTGTTGTTTTCTTCGATTTGAATTTTATGGCCTTGACCCACAAAGGCCATCAAGGGGGCATAGGTCCATCTGTTGCTCACATTATATTTGCTAGATTTTTTGTTTCTTGGGTACTTTCGGGTGAGGCTTTAGGTTCCTCCTCAAGGAACCCTTGGTTATTCTTCGGGGAGTCCTACCTTTACTTTTAACACCTAAACCCCTCAACCAAATATCGATACATCCTTTTGCAACTTACAACGACATATTAAACTCAATTACGAACTTTGTAGGATCTATCAAAATGAAATAAGGTTTATAGAGCATCATATATTCATAAAAAGGTTAATAATATGCTAAATAAGTTTTTTTACAGTGTGTAAACTTGATTTGAAGTTATTTGGAGGTCAAACGTCCAAGACGTTTGAAAGTTAGCCTTGAGACGTGCTTGTGTGTTCTAATGTGCCTTTGCATGTTTTATATGTTGTTTGAAGATAAAATTTATAGGATAGGTTCCTAACATGTATATGAATTTATTAAGGGTCAAAAATTCTGGGAATGACTCCCCAACGACCATCCTAGGGGTCCTTGAGGAGGACAAAACCGTTGGCCATGAAGCTTCCAAAAAGCAGCATATAATTGTGCATACTTGAAACATCTTCGCGTCGCAATATTGGGTCTTCAAGGAAGAAATATTTTTCCGCATGCGTACGTGTAGCGTATTCTACCCCAAGAACTAATTCCAAAAACCATATGGGAAAAGCTTCGTGTCGCGGAGATGCTCCCTAGCAATAATTTTAAAAAAAAGAGTTAAGTTTGACAAGTCTAAAAGTCCATATGTGTGTGGGGGTATTTTCGGTAATTGTGAGTTGGTTATAAACAGTTCCAAGGACTTATTTAACCCATTTACCAAGCAAAAACACCAACACCCAATAAGAAATTAAAATCCCAACAACTCTCTTCTCTTCCAAATTCTCTCAAACCTCCATTGGGGGGGAAATTCAAGCTTAAAGCTAGGGGCTGAATTTTCATGGTTTCTTCTCAAATTTTACATAGGTATTCAATAAATAAGGTAAGTTTATACTTAATCAGTCGTTATACATTCATCTAAGGAGTTCAATTAAAGAATTTCGAAAGTGATTTGAACCCCAAAATTCCAAATTTTCAATCTAGTCATGGGGTCTTTCTCAGATTTATTTCAAAAGCATGTTTATGATAAATTGATTATTATCAACTATTTTAAATATTAATTTCAATCAAATTTAATTATAAACCCATGATACTCTAAAATTCTCAAGCTATGATATAATGTGAGTATTTTTATGTATATTAGATGATAATTGACATATGTTTTGATTGTAATGAATTACTTATTTCTATATTCCTTTATGTCATTTGATAATGAATTGTGGGGTAATTGATCAATAAGGATAAATGTTTGAAGGTTTGGCCTATATCCCTCCACCTTCTGTAAAATTGATGATGTAATGTTTCGAGAATTTGATCTTGATCCTATGATTGTTGAATCATGATTTCTTTTGTATTATGAGTACTTTTAGATACTACCTTATATCTGAAATATTCATGAATTATAAGTTTTGATCAATGATGATCAAAGTTTTGAGAATAGGTGAGTTTTGATTAATTGGCCTCGTATGACATTGATTAGTATGGTACACTTATGATGGAGGTGTTTACATTCTTGTAAATATTATCAATATGGTGTGATCATGTCCTTGAAGGTAATTTATGTGTTAAGTGTGGTTATTATGATCATATATGTTAAGCTATATGCCTAATCTTCCATTCTAGTTCATGATCTAGGGTCCATTGATCATGTATTGGTAATCAAATGATAATGTTAGGATAAGGTAGGATCTAAAAAATTTGATGGTAATGAATATTATTGCCGAACGACCCCCTACCTATGCACCCCTATTTGAATGTGTGATCTTAGCTAATGTTAGAAGTATTGGATGCAATGTTGAAGATGACTTGCCTCTTAGGTTATAATATGGTTTGTGGTCTATGCATGAATGTAGATTGTGGTATTAAGAGGGTGGCTGCCTCAATGTGATGTTGATTTCCATTATGTGATCATGTTGACCAATGTACACACACTCACACCTTATGCATGATTATAGGTAGTATAGGTTCATGGGGTCAAATGAAAGGATAATTCTCATATGCACTCATGTCTACTACTATGCATGTAAAGTATATGTCCATGAAATATCTTATGTATCATAACTATTATGACTTAATTGGTGTACTAGTGTTGGCAAGAGTATGGTACATTATCTTCACATTGCACATTTCTATCTTGATAGAATAGTTCCTAGGGTAATTAATATATGTACATGAATATGAACGGATGATAAAGCTATGAACATGAAATTATATGATATGATGAAGTATGCATGTGTGTAGTATCTAAATGTGTTTATGTGAAAGGTCTTCTCATGTGACTACACAAATACAAACATGAATGCATATAATGAAGCATGTATGATAATCTAGTAAAGAGGGAGTTTCTTGAAGGTATTGTCAACTTTAATCTAAACTAGATATTGCTCGAATACTCTATGTCCATGTGAATGGTTTTTTCATATGATTTAGGTTGATGAAAGGAAATTTTCATCTATAACCTATGAGCTAAGCATATGAGGAGTGAAACCTCCTAAAGACATTTTTTATGAAGTGAGGTTAATAACACTTTTCAATGTAAGGAGGTTAGCATAGCACCAGTGAACTTCATGATGAGGGGTGCCCCTTCCAAAAACGAAGGTTTGTTCTCCATATTCCTCACGAGGTGGATAAATAAGAATAAAGAGGGTTTCGATATATACCTCTATGTTTCCATATGGGATCTAGCAAGTCATAAAACCTAATATGTTATTATAGTATTCATGTATTACCTTGGCAAGTAAGATACCCTCTTTTTGTGTAAGGGGATGACATCGGATTCAATGTTTGCAGACATGGTCTTATTGTCGTTTAAAGCTAGGATTTCCCTGAAATAAAATGGAAAATGGAAGTAAAGTGATGAACACTAACTAGGATAACCTAAGGGATGTATCTTAGTGTAGGTGAGGGTATGAGACATTAACTTTGAATAGCACAAGTAGCTATTGAAGAGATTTTTAGGAAGGTGCTCTATATGTATACATATATTTAAATATCTTTTATGCATAACATTTTGTTATTGACCTAATTGTATGTTAATATGTATATATGAGTCCTAGTATGGCTATATGATGAGTTCTCACCTTGAATATGCATGATGTTGGTTTTACTTGTGATATGATGAAGGTCCTACTTATGTATGTAGTTTACTATATTTGTAATAATTATGTAGGAAATACATGATAGGCTTGTTGTCTCTTTATGAGTTTACTAAGTATGTGCGAGGTTACTGAACTTTACATGTACATTGCACTAGTAGACTTAGATTAGGATTATGAGTAAGGTCTTGTGATGCTTATATGAAATGAAGTCCAAGTATTTTATTATTGACTATGGCCTATTATAATGTTATTGGTAGTGTTGAATTGCATGTGATCTTGAAGTGAGTCTTATATGTGGTTCATGGAACATCTTGGTTCATATCTGAAGAAGGTGTCTTAGGATATACTGTGTACCTATGAATGCCTATGTTTAAGTATATGAAGATTATGTGAATGTTCACCTTGGTGACCTTAAGGTTATGCCTGAGAGTGGATGATGGAATGGAACACTATTCATTAATTGCACCAAATGTTACTAGAGGGTTATTAGTGGGTTAAAAGACTAAAGGTCAAACAAAAGATAATGTTATGAAATACTAAATGATTTTTAAATGAATAATGTGGATTTTTTGATGTTGTGAACAATGTCTATGCTTATGTAGAGTGTATGGGCTATGTTGCGCTTATTATAGCAATGTTCTTATGAGGTTTCATTGAAAGGCATGATGCATGATTTTCTGAGAAAAGTGTCCTTTTTAATGCATGTGTTTGCATGGTTTTCATACTTAGTGCATTCTTGTACTAACACCATTCTTCTACACCTTTCTACACAAAGTGTAGTTAATGGATGCTTAAAGGATGTCGGTAAAGTGAAGGGATTCATACATGCTTCCCAAGCTCAACAAAAGGATCCTTATGATTCAAGGATCTCCTATGTGTTGTTTATTATTAAAATTTATGTAATAGCTAGATTTTTATGTAATATTTTTAGAGTCGTGTCCCTATTCTACTCTATTGATTTTATGTCTATGATGGCAGAAACGTTCTTTTTAACTATGTATTATGACTTAAATTATATATATATATATATATATATATATATAGATATATATATATATATATATATATATATATATATATATATATATTTATATGAAGTATGTTTCTAGCGTATGATGTGTTATGAAAAATTTTAATTTTTCGCTAAATTAACTATGACAATGCGATGAATGATGACTATGAGCTAGTATAGACCTCCGACAGGTCAATTACGGCATGTTACTTTTATGGGGTGCTCCCTGATCATGAAAAACTCGTTAGGATCTAATATCACATTTTATTTTCGGGTCATACATCGAGATTCATTTTGCTGGAGATGATGTTTGGAGTTGTTGTTTGCTGAAGTACGTTTTATTGTTGCTATCTGGGTTGGGATTTTTGAGTTGGTTGGTGATTGAAACTCGTGGATGGTTGCTAATCAAAGAGCTCGTTGGAGTTGGAGGAGAAAGGGTAAATAATGATGGTTTTGGGGTTATCTCCAATGGGATTCTAGTGGGTATGTTCAGGGAAATGTTCAATGGTTGTTTCTAGTGGTGAGTCTGTTGTTGTTGCCTTTTCTCCAGAAATGGAGTGTAAAGGAGTTTTGTTATATGTTTTTAGTTTGTTTTACGTGGTCTTCTGTCAGACAAAGGAGCCGATGGTTTGGCTCGTGATTTTGATTTTTGTTGTTGTTTGTGGGTGGAGTAATGGTGCTAAACTGGTTGAGAAATAAATCGTTGGAGCGAGAAGCTACTCGCCAGAACAAGGAGAAAAGTAATGGTGTTTTCTGTAGTGGACTCTTTGGCTGAAATCCATTAACTTGTGAAAAGATAATTAACAATAAAGAAATAATTTTTGAAAACAATCAAAATCATGAAAAATTACACCCTAAAATCTGATCCACCACCCCTTTTGTTTTTTACCAAAAAATTACTTCAATAGGGAATTGTTATATAATGATCTCAAATTATGGGCTCTGTATTGTGGCCTAAAATCGTTGGTCAATCTGTATATGCACATCTTATCTCTATTTAAATAAATTTGTTTATTGTGCAAAAAATATAAATGAATAATAACAAATGTAACAAGTAAAATGCATATTAAATATGATAATGAATGTCACTGATGACATGTAAAAATATGCAATTTACAAAAATAATATTTTAATCAATAACAACAAAATTTTAACTCTTCAATCGACAGTGAGAAAAAATAATGTAATTAAAATTAACTGATAAAGAATTCTTATTTTGACAAACAAAGATAGATATCGATAAACTTATTTAAAATCAAAAAAATATTTTTTGAACTATTGAATAAATAGAACTTAAAATTAGGAATTTGAAAATGTGCAAAAACTGGGTTTCAATACATATATAGGGTGGTATACTAATATAAAAAAATTATTGGTCAAAAGTTAATATAAGGAATGATAAAAAGATAGAAACATTGATGTAATAACTATGAGGATTCTTAATATTATAACTAAATAGTATAAAAGAATGTAAATAATGTTTGCAATAATTAGTAATAACTAACACAATCTATAATGTCATAATTAGAGAATTAAAGTGCAATAGCTGAATTTGTAATAAATTTTATACTGAATAAATAAATAGGACTTTTATTAATTTTTTTATTTTTTTAAAAAAATTAATTAGTATAGGGACAACATGAAAATATCTATTCCATATTAAAGAATATGAATTTTTTTTGTCAATGTTAAGATTTAAATGATTTATATATATGTTCACATACTTTAACATTTCTCGTGAGTTTTTGTTTAGAAAAAGAATTCAGAACATTTAAAATTATGTATTTTCAAGTTATAAAATCTTTTAACTCGATAAAATTTATATATATATATATATATATTAAAACTGTTTATTTCTTTCTCTTAGCTTTTGTTCTTAAAAGTAGTCTTCTTTAACCACACCCCGAATTTGGTTATTCATAGTTCTTTTCTAAGAACGTTTTAACCTGACAATATCCTAGGAATTTATAGGTTAATCCATCGATACTTTTAAGAGACTATGATACTAACCATATACTAAGTAATATAGATTCATGATGATATTCATAAATTTATCAAATTAACATATTACATGAAATAAACACACACAATTTACATATATGGGATGTTTACTAGAAACTTCAATATGAAAACTTACATTATTTAGAACAAAGTAAAGTTTCCCTTTCGGGAAACCCGAAAAGCTTCCAAACTTTGAAGAAAAACAAACTTATAAACAAAGAACTAAAATCTTTATATATTCTGAACACAATCTTATTTATAAAAAGGTAATTTTTAAAGAGGAAAGAGGTTAAATATTTTGGGATTGGTTGTGATTTTCTTCGCCTAGTCTTTCTTCTCTTGATAATGCCTGCTTTTATAGAGGTCTTGGACTTTAAACTTCAGATTTCAAATGAAAAAGGAATCTCTATCATCTTGGCTGGGTACACTTCTGGGCCCCATCGTCTCTTGAAATAATGTTCCTTTTCTTGCATTATTGTCCTTGTAGTCTGGTATCGTCTTATCTTTTTAGTGTGTCCCAACAGTTTTTCCACAGATGTGGTAGTGAGTAAAGTGGGGCTCACAGATTGTCTAAAGAAGCACATTTCTTGATTTTATATTTATATATATATATATATATATATATTATATATATATATATATAGATATATATATATATATATATGTATATGAAGTTTGTTTCTAGCGTATGATGTGTTATGAAAAATTTTAATTTTTCGCTAAATTACTATGACAATGCGATAATGATGACTATGAGCTAGTATAGACCTCCGACAGGTCAATTACGGCATGTTACTTTTATGGGGTGCTCCCTGATCATGAAAAACTCGTTAGGATCTAATATCACATTATTATATTTTCGGGTCATAACATCGAGATTCATTTTGCTGGAGATGATGTTTGGAGTTGTTGTTTGCTGAAGTACGTTTTATTGTTGCTATCTTGGGTTGGGATTTTTGAGTTGGTTGGTGATTGAAACTCGTGGATGGTTGCTAATCAAAGAGCTCGTTGGAGTTGGAGGAGAAAGGGTAAATAATGATGGTTTTGGGTTATCTCCAATGGGATTCTAGTGGGTATGTTCAGGGAATGTTCAATGGTTGTTTCTAGTGGTGAGTCTGTTGTTGTTGCCTTTTCTCCGAAATGGAGTGTAAAGGAGTTTTGTTATATGTTTTTAGTTTTGTTTTACGTGGTCTTCTTGTCAGACAAAGGAGCCGATGGTTTGGCTCGTGATTTTGATGTTTTGTTGTTGTTTGTGGGTGGAGTAATGGTGCTAAACTGGTTGAGAAATAAATCGTTGGAGCGAGAAGCTACTCGCCAGAACAAGGAGAAAAGTAATGGTGTTTTCTGTAGTGGACTCTTCTGGCTGAAATCCATTAACTTGTGAAAAGATAATTAACAATAAAGAAATAATTTTTGAAAACAATCAAAATCATGAAAAATTACACCCTAAAATCTGATCCCCCACCCCTTTTGTTTTTTACCAAAAAATTACTTCAATAGGGAATTGTTATATAATGATCTCAAATTATGGGCTCTGTATTGTGGCCTAAAATCGTTGGTCAATCTGTATATGCACATCTTATCTCTATTTAAATAAATTGTTTATTGTGCAAAAAATATAAATGAATAATAACAAATGTAACAAGTAAAATGCATATTAAATATGATAATGAATGTCACTGATGACATGTAAAAATATGCAATTTAACAAAAATAATATTTTAATCAATAACAACAAATATTTTAACTCTTCAATCGACAGTGAGAAAAAATAATGTAATTAAAATTAACTGATAAAGAATTCTTATTTTGACAAACAAAGATAGATATCGATAAACTTATTTAAAATCAAAAAAATATTTTTTGAACTATTGAATAAATAGAACTTAAAATTAGAATTTGAAAATGTGCAAAAACTGGGTTTCAATACATATATAGGGTGGTATACTAATATAAAAATTATTGGTCAAAAGTTAATATAAGGAATGATAAAAAGATAGAAACATTGATGTAATAACTATGAGGATTCTTAATATTATAACTAAATAGTATAAAAGAATGTAAATAATGTTTGCAATAATTAGTAATAACTAACACAATCTATAATGTCATAATTAGAGAATTAATGTGCAATAGCTGAATTTGTAATAAATTTTATACTTGAATAAATAAATAGGACTTTTAATTAATTTTTTTATTTTTTTAAAAATTAATTAGTATAGGGACAACATGAAAATATCTATTCCATATTAAAGAATATGAATTTTTTTTGTCAATGTTAAGATTTAAATGATTTATATTATGTTCACATACTTTAACATTTCTCGTGAGTTTTGTTTAGAAAAAAAGAATTCAGAACATTTAAAATATGTATTTCAAGTTATAAAATCTTTTAACTCGATAAATTTATATATATATATATATATATTAAAACTGTTTATTTCTTTCTCTTAGCTTTTGTTCTTAAAAGTAGTCTTCTTAACCACACCCCGAATTTGGTTATTCATAGTTCTTTTCTAAGAACGTTTTAACCTGACCATATCCTAGAAATTTATAGGTTATAAATCCATCGATACTTTTAAGAGGAAATGATACTAACCATATACTAAGTATATAGATTCATGATGATATACATAAATTTATCAAATTAAATTTATGAAATAAACACAACACAATTTACATATATGGGATCACAAATTCTTCATATGAAACTTCTTTACTTTTTCTTACAAATTTAAACAAAGTAAAGTTTCCTTTCGGGAACCCGAAAAGCTTCCAACTTTGAAGAAAACAAACTTATAACAAAGAACTAAATCTTTATATATTCTTGAACACAATCTTATTTATAAAAAGGTAATTTTAAAGAGGAAAGAGGTTAAATTTTTGGATTTTCTGGTTGTGATTTTCTTCGCCTAGTCCTTTCTTCTCTTGATAATGCCTGCTTTTATAGAGGTCTTTGGACTTTAAACTTCAGATTTCAAATGAAAAAGGAATCTTATCATCTTGGCTGGGTACACTCTGGGCCCCATCGTCTCTTGAAATAATGTTCCTTTTCTTGCATTATTGTCCTTGTAGTCTGGTATCCGTCTTATCTTTTTAAGTGTGTCCCAACAGTTTTTCCACAGATGTGTGGTAGTGAGTAAAGTGGGGCTCACAGATTGTCTAAAGAAGCACATTTCTTGATTTTAATATTTATATATATATATATATATATATATATATTTATTTATTTTTTATGTGTCTAAACTACGTAATGCTATAAGAATCAAACTGATTCCAGAGTCATCATCATTAGGATCTTGGATAAATTGTATTGTCTCTGAGTTTTCTTCTTAATTTTCTTGACTATTTTTTGGGCTTGGAATTGGGCTTGGGTCTTTAATCATGTATTTGTCTTGTTCATGTTTTTGTTTGAGTAGTTTTTCTACTGTTTTGGTAAATAGAAAACCTTGTATATCTGGGTCACGACCCAGAACGAGCCGCGAGTGGCACCCACACTTATCCTACTATGTGAGGGAACCAACCAATCTAAACCCCAACATTTAAACCATAATAAACAGAATATATTGCAGAAGACTTAAAACTCATTAATGAAATCAATTAAATAACTTCTAAAATTTATCAATCATTATCCCCAAACCTGGAAGTCATCAGCACAAGAATATCTATCCTCAAATTACTAAAATCTATAGAGTATCTAAGAAGCTAAAATAAGTAAAAAGCTGTCCATGCCGGAATTTCAAGGCATCAAGACATGAAGAGGAAGATCTAGTCCAAGCTAGAAGCAATAGCTCACCCTGAAATCTGGCTTGATGAAGACTGGCTAGAGTTGCGGTAGAGTTGAAGACGATGGCACGTTTGCTGCACTCCACAATTTACAAAGAAAAACAAATACAAATAGGGGTCAGTACAAGGCACAAATATTGAGTAAGTATCATCGGCCAACTCCACATAGAAAGCAATATATGTAAGATAATAACATAAAATCAACTAATATTCTTAACAGGCGACAACAACAATTACCATAACCCTTGATCACAACACCAAGCACATCTATGAGGACTCAAGCCTCCAGACCCTACTCATTTGGGAAATAGGTTCTTTAGATTGAGTATATCAACATATTCCAAGATTCATTCTCTTTACTATCCTGGTGTCAGAACGTGACACTCCGATCCATATACTATCCTGGTGTCGGAACGTGACACTCTGATCCTATACTATCCTGGTGTTGGAACGTGACACTCCGATCCATATACTATCCTGGTGTCGGAACGTGACACTCCGATCCATATACTATCCTGGTGTTGGAACGTGACACTCCGATCCATATACTATCCTGGGGTCGGAACGTGACACCGATCCTCTAATCTCATTACTTAGTTCATCAAGCCTTCTTTTATACAAAGGCATCATCATTAACAAAGTAAATTTAGGAATTAAGATTCAACAGCCTCATCATGCTAATTCATCACACTTATATAATCACATCATGCAAGCACACAAATAAGCATATAGAGGACTTTATAATACTACCCAACACATATCATTCGCTATTAAGAGTGTACTATGAGAAAGTATAAACAATAACCTACCTCCACCGAAGAATCGCGATCAAACAAGCTATCTTCCCAAACCCCTTGCTTTCTTTGCATTTCTTCTCTTCTCTCTCTCGATCGTTTCTCTCTTTTCCTTGTTCGTTCTATTTTTCTTATTCAAACCCTTTTTCCTTTACCCTAATTGTCATATAATTAAGTATAAAAGATGATAAAATAACCCACTATTTATTTCAAGGTTATCTCCTTTAACCCCCAAGTAATTGAATTATTAACATTAGCCCACTAACTTTATAATTATAAGCATGAATAGTCCAAAACGCCTCTTAAAAACTTTTAATAGAAATCCGACCCAGCCAGGGTTACGCAACCTTTGACGGTCCGTCATGGCTGTGACGGTCCGTCCTGCTGGTCCGTCACAAAGTTCAGAGAGTTAATTCTGTGGAAAGATTTGTGACGGTCCATCGTGCCAATGACGGTCCGTCCTGCCATTCCGTCACGAAGTTCAGAGAGTCGATTTCAGTACCCAAATTTCAGAATTCTAAGTGTTTTGGAACGAGACCCCCTCGAGGGTCTGTCGTGCCCCTGACGGTCCGTCGTGGGATCCCTCGACCCAGACTGTGATTTCCAGAAATAAACTCTGCTGCTCAAAACGACTAAACAGGTCGTTACAATAGATACCAATTTACCCATCGTTCGTCCTCGAACGATCACAACAAGAAAAACAAGGGCGAAAGGGAGTACCTGAACAGGTGTGGGTATCTTTCTTGCATATCAGCCTCCTTCTCCCAAGTGGACTCTTCAACTGGTCGATTCTTCCATTGAACTTTGATGGATGCAATCTCGCTTGATCTCAACTTGCGGATTTCTCTATCTAGAATGGCAACAGGCTCCTCCTCATAAGACAAATTCTCATCAAGTAGAACTGAATCACAACGAATGATGTAGTTTCCATCCCCATGGTATCTTTTCAACATAGACACATGAAATACCGGATGTACTCCTGACAGTCCTGGGGGCAAGGCTAATTCATAAGCTACCTCCCCCACGCGCTTCAGAACTTCAAAGGGACAAATATACCTCGGTCTAAGCTTACCTAGCTTACCAAACCGCATCACCCCTTTCATGGGTGAAACCTTCAGCAAGACTTGTTCACCCTCCATGAACTCCAAGTCTCTAACCTTTCAATCTACATATTTCTTTTTTCCTACTTTGCGCCGCTAAAAGCTTTTCTTGAATGGATTTCACTTTCTCTAATGAATCCCTCAAAAGATCAGTACCCCAAGGTTTAACCTCAAATGCATCGAACCAACCAATGGGAGACCTACATCTCCTCCTATACAGTGCCTCAAATGGAGCCATATCAATACTTGAGTGATAGCTATTGTTGTAGGAGAACTCTGCTAAGGGTAAGAAGTTATCCCAATGGCCATCAAATTCTATCACACATGCACGAAGCATATCCTCCAACACTTGAATCGTTCGCTCAGACAGACTATCGGTTCTGAGGGTGAAATGAAGTACTAAGATCAAACTTAGTACCTAATTCATCATGCAATGTTCTCCAAAACTTAGAAGTAAACTGCGTACCTCTATCTGATATGATGGAAAGTGGAACTCCATGCAATCGAACAATAGAGTTTGTCTAACTTCTCTGCATTGTAGGTTACCTTGACCGGAATGAAGTGAGCAGACTTAGTTAATCTGTCCACAATTACCCAAATAGAGTCAACTTTCCCAATGTCTTTGGAAGACCAACCACGAAGTCCATTGCAATCTCTCTCCCACTTCCATTCAGGAATGGGCATTCATGAAGTGTTCCTCCGGGCCTCTGGTGTTCATACTTTACTTGCTGACAATTTGGACACTTGGCAACAAAATCAACAATGTTGCGCTTCATTCTACTCCACCAAAAGTGTTGCTTTAGGTCACGGTACATCTTGGTTGCACCAGGATATATAGAATATCCAGAACTATGAGCCTCTGTAAGAATAGTCTGGATCAAATCATCAACACGGGGCACACAAACCCTTCCATTAATCCTCAAAACACCTTCCTCATCATTATTGCCTCTTTAGCCTCTCCTCGCAACACCATATCCCGAATTCGGCTTAGTTTCTCATCATCAAACTGTTTTCCTTGATCTTGTCAAGAAAAGAAGATCTTGCCTCACACAGGCCAAAAATCCTCCTTCCTCTAGTATATCCAGTCTCATGAAGTCGTTAGCCAAGTTTTGGACTTCCTAGCCAACGGGCGTCTAGAAACTTGTAAGTGGGCTAAACTACACATTCTTCCTGTTTTTCTACTTAAAGCATCAGCCACCACATTTGCTTTTCCTGGGTGATACAGAATAGTAATATCATAGTCCTTCAACAGTTCCATCCACCTCCTCTGTCTCAAATTCAAGTCTTTCTGGGTAAAGACATACTGTAGACTACGGTGGTCTGTGTAGACTTCACACTTGACCCGATATAGATAATGTCTCCATTGCTTTAATGCAAACACAACTGCAGCCAATTCCAAATCATGGGTCGGATAGTTACGTTCGTGCATCATTAGTTGCCTTGAAGCATAAGCGGTTACATTCCTCTTATGCATTAGCACTGCACCAAAACCAGAATAGGATGTATCACAATAAACAACGAAATTCTTACCCTCCACTGGCAGGATAAGAATTGGTGCAGTATTCAACAAGGTCTTGAGTTTCTGAAAGCTTTCCTCACATTCATCCGACCATACAAATGGAACATTCTGCTTAGTCAAGTTTGTCAGTTGGGAAGCAATAGAAGAGAATCCCTTGATAAATCGACGGTAGTAACTAGCTAAACCAACAAAACTCCTTACTTCTGACATATTAGTAGGTCTTACCCAATTCCTCACTGTTTCAATCTTAGAAGGATCCACCATCACTCCATCCTTAGACACCACGTGCCCCAAGAAGGACACTGAATCTAGCCAAAACTCACACTTGGAGAATTTGGCATAAAGCCTTTTCTCCCTTAATACTTCCAACACAATTCTCAAATGCTCCTCATGTTCCTTCTTACTATGGAGTATAGTATATCATCAATAAATACGATCACAAAGAGATCCAGATAGGCTTAAAAATCCATTCATCAAGCTCATGAAAGCAGCAGGGGCATTCGTAAGACCAAAAGACATTACTACAAATTTGTAATGCCATACCTGGTTCGAAAGGCAGTCTTTGGCACATCTTTTGCCCGTATTTTCAATTGATGATAACCGGATCTCAAGTCAATCTTAGAGAAGACACACGCACCTTGTAACTGATCGAACAAGTTATCAATGCGAGGAATGTGGTATTTGTTCTTAATAGTTACCTTGTTCAACAGCCAGTAGTCTATGCACATTCGAAAACTCCCATCCTTCTTCTTCACAAATAACACCGGAGCACCCAAAGGGGATGCACTTGGTCTAATGAAGCCTTTACTTAACAACTCTTGAAGTTGGGCCTTTAGTTCCTTTAACTCCGCTGGGGCCATCCTATAAGGAGGTATGGAAATGGGGCGAGTTCCCGGCTCCAGATCAATGCAAAAGTTGATATCCCTATCCGGTGGCATACCAGGAAGGTCTGCAGGGAACACATCCAGAAGCTCACGGACTATCGAAACCGACTCAATTGAAGGTACTTGGGTAGTATCATCCCTGAGGTGTGCCAAGAAAGCTAAACACCCTTTACTAACCATTCTCTTAGCACGAAGAAATGAGATGATACGAACTGGAGTGGAAGTGTAGTCACCCTCCCACACTAACAGATCTGTCCCAGGCTTGGCCAACGTTACCGTTTTAGCATTACAATCTAGGATTGCAAAATTCGGAGAAAGCTAAGTCATACCCAGAATTATATCGAAATCAACCATTTCTACGATAACCAAGTCTACATGAGTATTTCTTCCCACAAAAGTCACCAGACAAGACCTATATACCTTTTCAACTACAACAGACTCGCCCACCGGAGTAGAAACACGAATGGGCATGTCAAGCAATTCACAATGTAAATTAAGACCAGTAGCAAATGAGGAAGATAGATATGAAAATGTGAAGCCAAGATCAAATAATATAGAAGCCATGCAATCACAAATCAAAAGATTACCTGTGATAACAACATCAGATGTCTCCGCTTCAGATCGCCTGGGGAAAGCGTAACAATGGGCCCTATCACCTGTCTGCCCGTTGCCCCTACCATGTTGTGCTGCAGTGGCTCCAGTTTTCCCGTCACCCCGGCCGTTTTGGTGACCACCATTACCTCGGCCACCATGTCCTCCAGAATGACGGCCTCTTCCATGACCACCTCTACCTCTGACTATTTGACGTCTGTACCTCTGTTTTGGACAATACCTCTTAATGTGTCCAGTCTCCCCACATCCATAACACTCTCTGGATTCAAGCGTAGGTCTCTGTGAGAATGACGAAGTCCGGGGATAACCTCCAAACTCAGAGAAGTGTTGATCGGTTTGCGGTGGACCCCCAACTACAGTCTGCAGTGAAGACTTAATAGGTCGGGCTGGATAACCTCCTGAACCCTGCCCTCTGGAGTAAGAACCATTAAACTCACCTCCCTTACGAAACCTTTTAGATGTTTATGCCTTGGTGAAGTACTCTGGCTTCACTTCCTCCACCTCTATCACGAAGTCTACCACTTCCTGAAAGGATTTTGCTGTAGCCGCTACCTGTAAGGCTGAAATCCACAAATCAGACCTCAATCCCTTCACAAAACGGCGAATCCGCTCTTGTGGACTGAAACAAAGCTGGGTGGCATACCTGGATAATGCACGAAACTTAGCCTCATACGCAGTAACCAACATCCTACCTGCTGTAGGCTCAAGAACTCATCTCTCCTGCTATCCCTCAAGGTTCGGGGGATATACTTCTCCATAAATAAATAAGAGAATGACGCCCAAGTCATAGGTGGTGCCCGTGCGGGTTGACACTCAACATGTGACCGCCACCATATTTTGGCATTTCCCTGAAACTGATAGGTTATAAACTCAACGCCAAATCGTTCCACTATGTCCATTTTATGTAGTAACTCATGACAATCCACCAGAAAATCGTAAGCATCCTCAGATTCAGCACCCTTGAAGACTGGAGGTTTCAATTTCAAGAACTTACTGAAAAGTTCATGCTGATCACTTGTCATTATGGGCCCTGTAGTCAAACGAGGAAACGTCCCTATTTCCAATAAGGCATCCATGCGGGGAGCCTCTGCAGCGGACTGTCGTACTTCCGGAACCTGAGGTGCTGGTGCAGAAAACACTGGAGGTGTTTGGCCTTGATCAGATAACCCGCTAAGATAAGCAAGAACCTGATTAATCCTCTCTGGGGTAGGTTGGGGTGGTAATTCCTCATTTTTCTCTTGCTCATTTTCCCCTTCCTCACCCTCTCTTACTTCTTCCTCAGTCAGTGGAGGAGTCACCGCCCTAGTACTAGATGGGCCAGGTGATGGTCCTCTTCCTCTAGAAGACGTCTCCCCCGCGACCTCTACCACAGCCTCTTGCCACTAATCCTCCTCGAGCTACAACCCTAGTGGCTGGCTCAGTTGAATCTTGTCTTGCCGGTGTTGGTGTTGGCGCAGTTGTTTCTCTAGTTCTAACCATCTGTGAAATAGAGTGAAGATGGTCAGATACCTATTTGTATCACCTAGATACCAACTGGATCCAAGTAATAGCACGAAAGAAAGAAAGAAAGAATGGAATTTTCCTAAAGTCTTATAGCCTCTCAAAGAAAAGTAAAGGCGTCCCCCTACCGTTCCTTAAAACTCTACTAGACTCGTTCTTGTGTGATGAGACCAACAAACCTAATGCTCTGATACCAAGTTTATCACGACCCAAACGAGCCGCGAGTTGCGCACCCGCACTTATTCTACTATGTGAGCGAACCAACCAATCTAAACAACAAAATTTCAACCATATAAACAGAATATATGCGGAAGACTTAAAACTCATTAACGAAATCAATTAAATAACTTCTAAAATTTATCAATCATTATCCCCAAACCTGGAAGTCATCACCACAAGAACATCTATCCTCAATTACTAAATCTAAGAGTATCTAAGAAGCTAAATAAGTAAAAGCTAGTCCATGCCAAATTTAAGGCATCCAGACATGAAGAGGAAGATCCAGTCCAAGCTAGAAGAAATAGCTCACCCTGAATCTGGCGTGATGAAGACTTGCTAGAGTTGCGGTTGAGTTGAAGACGATGGCACGTTTGTTGCACTTCACAATTAACAAAGAAAAACAAATACAAGTAGGGGTCAGTACAAGGCACAAGTACTGAGTAGGTATCATCGGCCAACTCAACATAGAAAGCAATATATGTCAGATAATAACATAAAATCAACTAATATTCTTAATAGGCGACAACAACAATTACCCTAACCCTTGGTAACAATACCAAGCACATCTATGAGGACTCAAGCCTCCACACCCTACTCATTTGGGAAACAGGTTCTTTAGATTGAGTATATTAACATATTTCAAGATTCATTCTCTTTATTATCCTGGTGTCGGAACGTGACACTCCGATCCATATACTATCCTGGTGTCGGAACGTGACACTCAGATCCATATAATATCCTGGTGTCGGAACGTGACACTCGTATCCATATACTATCCTGGTGTCGGAACGTGACACTCCGATCCATATACTTTCCTAGTGTCGGAACATGACACTCCGATCCATATACTATCATGGTGTCGGAACGTGACACTCCGGTCCATATACTATCCTGGTGTCGGAACGTGACACCCGGTCCTCTAATCTAATTACTTTAGTTCATCAAGCCTTCTTTTATACCAAGGCATCATCATTAACAAAGTAAATTTAGGAATTAAGATTCAATAGCCTCGTCATGCTAATTCATCACACTTATATAATCACATCATGCAAGCACACAATTAAGCATATAGAGGACTTTATAATACTACCCAACACATATCATTCGCTATTAAGAGTTTACTATGAGAAAGTATGAACCATAACCTACTTCCACCGAAGAATCGCGATCGAACAAGCTATCTTCCCAAACCCCTTGCTTTCCTTGCGTTTCTTCTCTTCTCTCTCTCGATCGTTTCTCTCTTTTCTTTGTTCTTTCTATTTTTTTATTCAAACCCTTTTTCTTTTACACTAATTGTCATATAATTAAGTATTAAAGATGATAAAATAACTCACTATTTATTTCAAGGTTATCTCTTTTAACCACCAAGTAATTGAATTATTAACATTTACCACTAACTTTATAAAATTATATGCATGAATAGTCCAAAACGCCCCTTAAAAACATTTAACAAAAATCTTACCCAGCCAGGGTTACGCAACCTGTGATGGTCCGTCATGGCTGTGACGGTCCGTCCTGCAGGTCCGTCACAAAGTTTTAAGAGTTAATTCTGTGGAATGATTTGTGACGGTCCGTCGTGCCAACGATTGTCCGTCCAGCCATTCTGTCACGAAGTTCAGAGAGTCGATTTTAGTACCCAAATTTCAGAATTCTAAGTGTTTTGGAACGAGAGCCCCTCGACGGTCCGTCGTGCCCGTGACGGTCCGTCGTGGGATCCGTCGACCCAGACAATGATTTCTAGAATAAACTCTGCTTCTCAAAATGACTAAAAAGGTCGTTAAAATCTGTCTGAGTTTGTACATCTTGTTTAGTCTTTACTTTGCTTTCCATTCTGCTAGTCCTTTTCGTCCCCGAGCTTGACATTTTTTTTGCATTATAGCTTCATTTCTTAGATTTTAGCCTTTTTATTGCTTCGGTCATGGACGAGCATGATCACAAAAATATTACTTTGTCGTTATCTTTTTGGATGTTGTATGGTGGAGTTTTTTTTCTGGGTTTTGTCTAAGGGCTGGAGAATATAGTAATTTGGCCCTAATATTCCTCTAGCATAGTCTAAAGCTTCTGTATAATCATTAAAAACTTAAAAGAGGTTTTTTGAAAACCTTTACTAGAGTCGAAAAACGTCTATCCATGTTAGAAAAACACCATTTGTTTTAACCATGAATTACCACATAATATTTAAATCTATTTTCTTTATATTTGCTAGTAAATAATATCCTAAAGCATTTAAAACAGCAATTATACATATTTATTGTCTTTTTTTTATTATGTGCTATCCATATATTATCTATAAGGCATGTTTGCTGTTTGTCTTGTTTGCAATTAGAACAAATGTCTAAATGTGTAAACGACCTGTTTAGGTCGTTTTGAGCAGCAGATTTTTAATTCTTGAAAAAACTGGCCAAGACTACGGCACTGCGACGACCGTCACAGGCACGACGCCCGTCGAGGGTGCAGCGTGTCAGCATACTTATAATTCTTAAATTGGGTACTGAAAATCGACTCTCTGTAATTGTGACGGACCTGCAGGACGTGCCTCACATCCCGAAGAACCTTCGTGAGTTTCCGTTGCAAAACACTTCACTTTTGAGAATTTGGTATAAGAAACGATTTTTCTGACCGTCAGGACGGAGGTGCAGGACGGACCGTCACAGGTGTGGACGGGGCCGTCACAGCGCCCCTGGAATCTGGGGAGGTTGCGACGACCACCGTGACGGACCGTCGCAGGCACGACGGGCCCCCGTCACAGGTCACGCAGATCCCAGTCAGAATAGGATTTCTCCACACTTTTAAGGGTCGTTTTTGACATTCTTTCCTTAATTATAAAGATTGAGGGTTAACATTAATAAGTCTAATTACTTAGGGGTTAAAAGAGGTAACCTTAAGTTAATTAGGGGGTTTTATTTCCTCTTTTATTTCTTAATTATTTGTTATTAGGGTAAAGGAATGAGGGTTTTGAATAAAAACAAAAGAGAAAGCACAAGAGAGAAAAGAGAGAAACCGAATTTGAGAGAGTATTGATCGATCAGGAGGGAAGAGGAATAACAAAGCTTGGAAGATTCTTGTTGATTCCAATTCTTCGGTGGAGGTAGGTTATGGTTTTTACGATATTCGTAGTGAACTCTTAATAGTGAATAATATGTGTTGATGATATTGTAAACCTGTCTATATGCTTATGTATGCTTGCATGAATATGATTATGTGATTTTGATAAAACAAGCATGATGAAAACCATTGAATCCAAATCTTGAAAGAAACTGTAATCTACGATATAATGATGATGCCTTGGTATAAAAGAGGGCTTGATGAACTAATTAATGGGATTGATGATGCCTTGGTATAGAGAAGGCTTGATGAACGATAGAATGAATTTAGGATGGATCGGAGTGTCACGTTCCGACACATAGTATTAGTGGATCGGAGTGTCACGTTCCGACACATATTATTAGTGGATCGGAGTGTCACGTTCCGACACATAGTAGTATAGTGGATCGGAGTGTCACGTTCCGACACATAGTATTAGTGGGATGGGTGTCACGAACCGACACGTAGATATAGGGGATCGGAGTGTCACTTTTCCGACACATATTAGGGGATCGGAGTGTCACGTTCCGACACATATAGGGGATCGGAGTGTCACGTACCGACACATAGTGGTAGGGGATCGGAGTGTCACGTACCGACACAAGAGGAAGAAGATAATGAATCTTGAAAGGTGATAATATACTCAACATAATGAACTTAATTCCCAAATGAGTATGTATTGAGGCTTGAGCCCTCATGGATGAACTTGATGGTATTTATTGACGATTATAATACTTGTTGTTGCTACATGATGAGTTATAGTTGTTTTATATTATTACTGATATATATTATCTTCTATTTTGAGTTGGCCGAATGATATCTACTCAGTACGTGTGGTTGTACTGACCCCTACCTACTTTATTGTTTTCCTCTTTTTATTTGTGTAATGCAGCAAACGTTCCGTCAACTTCAACTCAGCAGTAAATCAAGCCAGTCCTTCGTCACACCGGAAATTCAGGGTGAGCTAATGCCTAGCTTGGACTGGATCTTCTTCTTCAAGTCTTGATGCCTTGAACTTCCGCATGGCCTAGCTTTTTAGTTATTTTGTTCTTAGACAGTTTTAGTTTAGCAATTTGAAGATAATGTTCTTGTGATGATGACTTCCAGATTTTGGGGATAATAATAATAGTTATTGATTTGTTTTTATTAATGAGTTAAGTCTTCCGCATTTCTTTTGTTGATATTGTATTAAAATGTTAAGGGTTAAATTTTTGGTTCGCTCACATAGGAGGGTAAATGTGGGTTGCCAGTCGCGTCCCGATTTGGTCGTGACAAACTTGGTATCAGAGCATTAGGTTCGTTGACTCATCACACAAGAACGAGTCTAGTAGAGTCTTAAGGAACGGTAAGGGGACGCCTTTACTTTTCTTTGAGAGGCTATAAAGACTTTAGGAAAATTCCATTCTTTCATTCTTTCTTTCGTGCTACTACTTGAGTCCAATTGGTATCTAGTGATACAAATTGGTATCTGACCATCTTCACTCTATTTCGCAGATGGTTAGAACTAGAGCAACGAACGCACCAGCATCAACAACGGAAGACAGGAAACGACTGGCCAGCCACTGTGGCTGTGGCTCTAAAAGAAAACAGCGGCAAGAGGCCGTGGAAGAGGTCGTGGAGGACGTCCTCTAGAGGAAGAGGACGAGCCCCTAGCCCATCTGATACTGGGCGGTGACTCCTCCACCGACTGATGAGGTAGTAAGAGAGGGTGAGGAAGGGGAAACTGAACAAGTGCAAATGAGGAGTTGCCACCCCAACCTACCCCAGAGATGATCAACCAGGTACTTGCTTATCTTAGCGGTTATCCGATCAGGGTCAGGCTCCTCCAGTGGTTTCTGCACCAACACCTCCGGTTTCAGAGATACGACATGCGGCTACTATGGCTCCCCGCATGGATGCATCATTGGGAATAGGCACATTTCCACGACTGACTACTGGGCCTATTATGACAAAATGATCAGCATGAACTTTTCAGTAAGTTCTTGAAATTGAAACCTCCAGTCTTCAAGGGTGCAGAATCTGAAGATGCCTATGATTTTCTGGTTGATTGTCATGAGCTACTACACAAGATGGGGATAGTTAGAACGGTTGGCGTTGTTCGTGAGCTATCAGTTCCAAGGGAACGCCAAAATGTGGTGGCGTTCACATGTTGAGTGTCAACCAACAGAGGCACCATCTATGACTTGGGAATCATTCTCTAGCTTGTTTATGGAGAAGTATATCCCAAGGACTTTGAGAGAAGGAAAGGGATGAGTTCTTGAGTCTTGAACAGGGAAGGATGACGGTTAATGCATATGAGGCTAAATTTCGCGCACTATCCAGATACGCCACCCAACTTTGTTTCAGTCCACAAGAACGGATTCGCCGTTTCGTGAAGGGGTTGAGGTCAGAGTTGCGGATTTCAGCCTTACAGGTAGCGGCTACGACAACATCCTTCCAAGAGGTGGTAGACTTTGTAATAGAGGTGGAAGGAGTGAACCCAGATGACTTCACCACGACATCGACATCAAAGAGGTTTCGAAGGGGAGGTGAGTTTAATGGTTCTTACTCTAGAGGACCGAACTCCGGAGGTCACTCCGTTCGACAATACAGTCTTCGCTACAGACTGTGGTTGGGGGTCCGCCTCAGAACGGTCAACACTACTACTCCGAGAGACCTATGCCTGACTCCAGAGAGTGCTATGGATGTGGGGAGGTTGGACGTATTAGGAGGATTGTCCAAAACAGAGTTACAGACCCCACTAGCTAGAGGTAGGGGTGGTCATGGTAGAGGGCCGTTTTTTCTGGAGGACGTGGCGGTCGAGGTAATGGTGGTCACCAAACGGCAGAGGTGAAGGGCAAAACGGAGAGCCACTACTACACAACATGGTAGGGGCAACGGACAGACAAATAATGGGGCTCATTGCTACGCTTTCCCTGGGAGATCTGAAGCGGAGGCGTCTGATGCGGTTATCACAGTAACCTTCTGATTTGTGATTGCATGGCTTCCGTGTTGTTTGATCCTGGATCCACATTTTCTTATGTATCTTCCTCATTTGCTAATGGTCTAATTTGCATTGTGAATTACTTGACATGCCTATTCGTGTTTCTACTCCGG
The DNA here is from genome assembly GCA_027705065.1 of Solanum peruvianum. Taxonomy (NCBI): domain Eukaryota; kingdom Viridiplantae; phylum Streptophyta; class Magnoliopsida; order Solanales; family Solanaceae; genus Solanum; species Solanum peruvianum. The sequence goes on from JAKWJD010000148.1 coordinate 32,411, forward strand.
TGGGTGAGTCTGTGATAGTTGAAAAGGTATATAGGTCTTGTTTGGTGAATTTTGTGGTGAACAACACTTATGTAGATTTGGTTTATTTTAGAAATGGGTGACTTTGATGTAATTCTGGGTATGACTTGGCTTTCTCCGAATTTTGCGATTTTTGATTGTAATGCTAAAACGGTGACGTTAGCTAAGCCGGGGCAGATCCTTTAGTGTGGGAGGGCGACTACACTCCCAATCCGGTGCGTATCATCTCCTTTCTTCGTGCAAGAAAATGGTGTGTAATGGGTGTTTAGCTTTCTTGGCACATCTCAAGGATGACACTGCTCAAGTACCTTCGATTGAGTCAGTTTCGTTAGTCTGTGAGTTTTGGATGTGTTCCCTGCAGATCTTCCTGGTATGCCACCAGATAGGGATATAGACTTTTGCATTGATTTGGAACCAGGTACTCGCCCCATTTCTATACCCCCGTATAGAATGGCTCCCGCGGAGTTAAGGGAGTTAAAGGCACAACATCAAGAGTTATTGAGCAAAGGCTTCATTAGACCAAGTGCATCTCCTTGGGGTGCTCCGGTCTTGTTTGTAAAGAAGAAGGATGGGAGTTTCCGAATGTGCATAGATTACCGACAGTTGAACAAAGTAACTATTAAGAACAAGTACCCCATTCCTCGCATTGATGACTTGTTCGATCAGTTACAAGGTGCTTGTGTCTTCTCAAAAAATAGACTTGAGGTCCGGTTATCACCAACTGAAAATACGCGCAACGGATGTACCAAGACTGCTTTTCGAACTAGGTATGGGCATTATGAATTTGTGGTATGTCTTTTGGTCTTACGAATGCCCCTGCTGCTTTCATGAGCTTGATGAATGGGATTTTTAAGCCATATTTGGACCTCTTTGTGATTGTGTTTATTGATGATATACTGATATACTCCAAAGTAAGAAGGAACATGAGGAGCATTTGAGAATGGTGTTAGAGTTGTTGAGGAAGAAAAAGCTTTATGCAAAATTCTCCAAGTGCGAGTTTTGGCTAGATTCAGTGTCCTTCTTGGGGCACGTGGTTTCTAAGGATGGAGTGATGGTGGATCCATCTAAGATTGAGACAGTGAAGAATTGGGTAAGACCTACAAATGTGTCAGAAATAAGGAGTTTTGTGGGTTTAGCTAGCTACTACCCCGCCGATTCGTCAGGGATTCTCTTCTATTGCTTCCCCCAATTGACGAACTGACTAAGAAAAATGTTCCATTCGTATGGTCAAGATGAATGTGAAGAAAGCTTCCAGAAGCTTAAGACTTTTTGTCGCCTATCCTCACCTTGCCGGTAGAGGGTAAAAACTTCATTGTCTATTGTGATGCATCCTATTCTGGGTTGGGTGCAGTGCTAATGCAAGAAGAATGTGATTGCTTATGCTTCGAGGCAATTAAAGGTGCATGAACGTAACTATCCGACCCATGATTTGGAGTTGGCCGCGGTAGTATTTGCATTGAAGCAATGGAGGCTTACTTGTATGGGGTTAAGTGTGAAGTCTACACGGACCATCGTAGCCTACAGTATGTATTCACTCAGAAAGACTTGAACTTGAGACAGAGGAGATGGATGGAGCTACTGAAGGACTACGACATCACTATCTTGTATCATCCGGGAAAGCAAATGTTTCTGGCAGATGCTCTGAGTAGAAAGGCCGGAAGCATGGGAAGTCTAGCTCATTTGCAAGCTTCTAGACGCCCATTGGGCTAGAGAGTTGCAAGCAGATCTGGCTAATGATCTTATAAGGTTGGAAATAAGTGAGGGAGGATTGTTAGCTTGTGTAGAGGCAAAATCTTCTTTTCTTGATCAGATTAAGGGGAAACAGTTTGATGATGAGAAGCTAAGTCGAATCCGAGATAAAGTGTTGCAAGGAGAGGCTAAAGAGGCAATCATTGATGAGGAAGGTGTTTTGAGGATTAAGGAAGGGTAATGTGTACCCCGCATCGATGATTTGATCACCACTATTCTTACAGGCTCATAGTTCCGGATACTCTATACATCCTTGTGCAACCAAGATGTTCGCGACCTAAAGCAACACTTCTGGTGGAGTAAGATGAAGCGAGATATTGTTGAGTTTGTTGCCAAATGTCCAATTGTCAACAAGTAAAGTATGAACACCCAAGGCCCGGAGGAACACTTCAGAGAATGCCCATTCCTGAATGGAAGTGGGAGAGAATCGCAATGGACTTTGTGGTTGGTCTTCCAAAGACCTTGGGTAAGTATGACTCCATTTGGGTGATTGTCGATAGGTTAACTAGTCTGCTCACTTCATTCCTGTCAAGGTGACCTACAATGCAGAGAAGTTAGCCAAGATCTACATCTCAGAGATCGTTCGGTGCATGGAGTTCCCTCTCCATCATATCAGATAGAGGTATGCAGTTTACTTCTAAGTTTTTGGAGGACATTACATCTGAATTAGGTACTAGGTTGGACCTTAGCACTGCATTTCACCCTCTGACCGATGTCAGTCTGAGCGAACGATTCAAGTGTTGGAGGATATGCTTCGTGCATGTTTGATAGAGTTTGGTGGCCATTGGGATAGCTTTTTACCTTTGGCAGAGTTTTCATACAATAATAGCTATCACTCAAGTATCGATATGGCTCCATCTGAAGAATTGTAGGGGAGGAGGTGTAGATCTCCCATCGGTTGGTTCGATGCCTTTGAAGTTAGACCTTGGGGGACTGATCTGTTGAGAGATTCTCTGGAGAAGGTGAAAGCTATTCAAGAAAAGCTTCGGGCGGCGCAAAGTAGACAAAAGGAGTATGCAGACCGGAAGGTTGAGACTTGGAGTTCATGGAAGGTGAACAAGTCTTGTTGAAGGTTTCACACCATGAAAGGGGTGATGCGGTTCGGAAAAAGGGGTAAGTTAAGTCCAAGGTACATTGGACCATTTGAGGTGCTCAAGAGAATAGGGGAGGTGGCTTATGAATTAGCCTTGCCCCCAGGGCTGTCCGAGTGCATCCGGTATTTCATGTGTCCATGTTGAAAAGATACCACGGAGATGGAAACTACATTATCCGTTGGATTCAGTGTTTGTTGGATGAGAACTTGACTTATGAGGAGGAACCATTTGCTATATTAGATAGAGAAGTTCGCAAGTTGAGGTCGAGAGAGATTGCATCCATCAAAGTTCAATGGAAGAATCGACCGGTTGAAGAAGCTACTTGGGAGAAGAGGCAGATATGCAAGAAAAATATCCACATCTGTTTACAGATTCAGGTACTACTCTCTCTTTCGCCATGCCATTTTTTTTCTTCCTTTGATCGTTCGGGGAACGAACGATGGGTAAATTTGTATCTATTGTACGACCTGTTAGTCGTTTTGAGCAGCAGATTTTTTTAATTCTGGAAAAAACTGGCCAAGACTACGGGCACTGCGACGGACCGTCACAGGCACGACGCCCGTCGAGGGTGCAGCGTGTCAGCATACTTAGAATTCTGAAATTGGGTACTGAAAATCGACTCTCTGTAAATTGTGACGGACCTGCAGGACGTGCCGTCACATCCACGACGAACCGTCGTGAGTTTCCGTTGCAAAACACTTCAACTTTTGAGAATTTGGTATAAGAAACAGTTGACCTTTCTGACCGTCGGACGGAGTGCAGGACGGACCGTCACAGTGTGACGGGCCGTCACAGCCCACCTGGAATCTGGGGAGGTTGCGACGACCACCGTGACGGACCGTCGCAGGCACGACGGCCGGTCACAGGTCACGCAGATCCCAGTCAGAATAGGATTTCTCCACACGTTTTAAGGGTCGTTTTTGACTATTCTTTCCTTAATTATAAAGATTGATGGTTAACATTAATAAGTCTAATTACTTAGGGGTTAAAAAGGTAACCTTAAGTTAATTAGGGGGTTTTATTGTCCTCTTTTATTCTTAATTTTTGTTAATTAGGGTAAAGGAAGAGGTTTTGAATAAAACAAAGAGAAAGAACAAGAGAAAAGAGAGAACGAATTGAGAGGGTATTGATCGATCAAGAGGGAATAGGAATAACAAAGCTTGGAAGATTTTTTGTTGATTCCAATTCTTCGGTGGACGTAGGTTATGGTTTTTTACGATATTCGTAGTTGAACTATTATAGTGAATAATATGTGTTGATGATATTGTAAACCTGTCTATATGCTTATTGTATGCTTGCATGAATTATTATGTGATTTTGATAAAACCAGCATGATGAAAACCATTGGATCCCAAATCTTGAAAGAAACTGTAAATCTACGATATTAATGATGATGCCTTGGTATAAAAGAGGGCTTGATGAACTAAAGTAATGGATTGATGATGCCTTGGTATAGAGAAGGCTTGATGAACGAATATAATGAATTTAGTGGATCGGAGTGTCACGTTCCGACACATAGTATTAGTGGATCGGAGTGTCACGTTCCGACACATAGTATTAGTTGGATCGGAGTGTCACGTTCCGAAACATAGTATTAGTGGATCGGAGTGTCACGTTCCGACACATAGTATTAGTGGGACGGGTGTCACGAACCGACACGTAGATATAGGGGATCGAGTGTCACGTTCCGACACATATTAGGGGATCGGAGTGTCACGTTCCGACACATATAGGGGATCGGAGTGTCACGTACCGACACATAGTGGTAGGGGATCGAGTGTCACGTACGACACAAAGGAAGAAAGATAATGAATCTTGAAAGGTGATAATGTCTCAACATAATGAACTTAATTCCCAAATGAGTATGGTATTGAGGCTTGAGCCCTCAGGATGAACTTGATGTATTTATTGACGATTATAATACTTGTTGTTGCTACATGATGAGTTTTATTTTTGATTTATAATATTACTTGATATATATTATCTTCTATTTTGAGTTGGCCGATGATATCTACTCAGTACGTGTGGGTACTGACCCCTACTTTATTGTTTTCCTCCTCTTTGTTATTTGTGTAATGCAGCAAACGTTCCGTCAACTTCAACTCAGCAGTAAATCAAGCCAGTCTTCGTCTCACCGGAAATTCAGGTGAGCTAATGCGCCTAGCTTTGACTGGATCTTCTTCTTCTTCAGTCTTGATGCCTTGAACTTCCGGCATGGACTAGCTTTTTTAGTTATTTTGTTCTTAGACAGTTTTATTTTAGCAATTTGAGATAGATGTTCTTGTGATGATGACTTCCAGATTTTGGGATAATAATAATAGTTATTGATTTGTTTTTTTATGAGTTAAGTCTTCCGCATTTGTTTTGTTGATATTGTATTAAAATGTTAAGGGTTAAATTGGTTGGTTCGCTCACATAGGAGGGTAAATGTGGGTGCCAGTCGCGTCCCCGATTTGGGTCGTGACAAAATGTCCATTGGACGGCTCATAGGCTATTAGGTTTGGTTGTCCAAACTGCAGTCTTTCTATTCTGACATCATCAATTTTATCTAGAGGTTTAAAATGTAAAATTGGTAACATTGTATGTTTGTAAGAGTCTGCAAAGTCTGAGGTTGAAGGTTGAACTCTGTTACCTTTGTCTGGTAGTAGTGGTCTCATTCTGTAAAATTTAAACTTTGATAAGTAATCTACATAGTTGATCTGCAATACTTTTACCATTTAACTTGATATGCTCAAACATTAAAGAATGACAATTTGATATAGTATCTAAAGAATTTAGCCATCGTCTTCTACTACTAGTTTTATCATTAATTTTCTGATGAAATTTTACTATAGCTTCACAATCTGTTCTTATTAATATTTCTGGTTTATTTAGGATATAAATTCTAAAACTATTTAAACCATATATTACAGCTCAAAATTTCAAAATCTATATTAGCATTATTACCCTTTTCATTGAATTTTCCACCTTGGTAAGCACATATTTTTTCTTCTTGTTGTTTAGAATTGTATTTATGTGGTCATGAATTTAATAATGCACCCTATCCATCAAAACTCCCATTTGTTTCTATATTAAATAGTCTGATTCTAATGACATATTAAGATCGGGAATATTTTTTTATTTTTTCTTTTATTTTTTATACTAATTTTGTCATGTCTTCAATATTAAATTTTCTTTGTCCCTTAGTTCCTATCTTAGAGTATAATGGTCCTGCTATTTGTTTCCTAGATCTTTAATAATGGTCTTGCATAAATTGATTATTCCTAGGAATTTTTGAAAATCTTTTAAATTATTTAATTTATCTGACATGTCTAGAGGTTTTTTCGCTATATGTGGTTTGTAGTTTTAACTTTTCCTTCTCCTAAAGTAATTCCTAAAAAGTTTATATGTTTTTTTAATAATTCTATTTTCTTTTTACTAATTATTATTTCATTATTAACAAATAACCTAAAAACCGTTTGTAAGTTTCCCTAAGTGTTCTTTTATATCTTTACTAAATACTAAAATATCATCTGCATATACTAAAACAAATTTTTTATATTCTCCAAATATTTATCCATTTTTCTTTGGAAGATTCGAGGTGCGGTTTTTAACCCAAATGGCATTACTAACCATTCAAAATGTCCTTCAGGACAGGTAAAAAGTGTTCATTCTATGCTATCTGTATGAACTTTTATTTACCAATATCCTGACATAGAATCAAATTAACTAAAAATTGTTTTTCCTTGAATTCTATTTATTAAATCTGTTTTATAGAGTAATTTATAACCGTCTGTTCTAGTATTGTCATTTAGTCTTTTGTAATGTATAACCATTCTGACTTTTCCTCTAACTATTTCACTATGATTTCTTACCATAAGTGTTGCAGATCTAAGTTTTGAAGTAGATCTCCTTATCACCTAATTCTAATAGTTCTTTAATTGGTATTCTAAAATCTTCTAGATCTTGATTTGTAGCTTTTATTGAGGCTGTTTTTATTATATTTTCTGGGTTTATTATATCTAACTTAACATACTTCACGATTATATTTCCGATACTTTAGAGGCTTTTCTCCTATTATTTATGTTTGATCAAAAATTTTACTATATTATCTAGATCTTGTTGGTTTTTTATTTGTCCTATTTTTTGAATTCATGTCTTAATATTATATAACACTATTTTGATTTCTATTAAAACATAGTTTTTATTGACTATCTCATCTTCTATATCTATTTCTAGTATATTCTCATGTAATGCCTTACATTCCGTTTTAATACATTGTATGTTATTTTCATAATTTTCGCTACATTTATCTTCATGTCTTACTTTAGTAGTAATTTTATCAGTTAAGACAGAAGTATAAGTAATGTTTTTCATAAAAAGTATCCCGTCTTTTGTTATTAAAGTTCCTCCTTTATTGTATAGTATGAAATCTAGTCCTAACACAAAATCTACTCTTATATCTAAATCTCGTACCCATATTTTTTTCCATCTTATAGGTAGGTTTAAGAATTTTGAACAAGTATTTAAAAAACTTGTTTGAGCTTTATCGATATAGTATGTTATAGATAGTATGTGTTCCATCCATTTGCGTAGCTGCAAGTGATTTTTCTAAAGTTTCTATTAATTGCTGGAGTACAAATATTTTTATTAAAACACTTTTGGTGCATCCTGAATCTATTAATGCTAAGTCTCTATTTCATATTTTTCGATTTGGAGTTTTGCTAATATTTTAACAGTATTTATATTTTTATCTTCATTACATATTAAAGTATTTTATTCTTCATTCATTAATTCTTGATTATCTAGTGGTAGTTCTTGGGTCACATTTTTTATCGTTTTTCTAATCTTACTATTCTTTTTCTAATTCTTTAACAATCTTCTAATACTAATATTTTTAAATTTATTAGAGGTTCATTTGTATGTACCTCTTTCCTTTTCTAAGTTATTATTCCTAATTGTGTTTCTATTCATCAGCTTATACATCCTTCTATAAAGCATTTATTACATTTAGCTCTTTTCTATTTACTTGGATCCATTTACACCAATTACATGGATTACTGTCTAATCCTGTATCTTTTTTCGAAATTATGTTCAAATTCTATTTTATTCATAAAATTAATTTTTTGGTCGTCTATATTTAATTTTCTATTCCTATTTCATTAATTAATTCTTCTCCTTCTGATTTAGAAGAATCTTATTCTTTGTTATTCTTATATATATCAATGCATACTATAGATTAAATGCTTTCATTATCTGACATGTATTCATTTACATTCAATAATGCTTCGTTAAATTCCTCTACTAATTGAGCATTTCTTGTCTTTGCATTATATTTTTTAGGACAAGTATTTGCTAAATGTTCTATACTTCCACATGTAAAACATTCTAACTTATTTTTATAATATCTATCTGTTCTATATTTTCTAACATGTATGTCCCTATTTAAATATGGTTTTCTTGCTGAAGATTTTCTGAGAAAATATCCAATTTTATTATATCTCTTATTGTTCTGTGAGTTGTATTTTTTATATTTTTTCTTTTTATTATTGATTTTTATCATAATTTTTTGGTTGTATATATTATATCTTTACATAAATTCATTTCATTTTGTTTTAATTGTTTTTTGTATTTGTAAATTAGTACATTTTTTTTCTTGTAAATATTTCCATTATATGTTGTATTCTATGTACTATTGACCATTTTGCTTGAGGGTTTTTTGCTACTCCTTCTCTTTTAGCCCATATTTTCTCTATTTCTCTTCCTAAAACTCCAGGTAGTTTGTTGAATAACTTTTTTACCTAAATCTTGATCAAAGGCATTTCCGCTTATTGTACAATAACATAAATAATCATTTACGAATTTCTTTCTTTAATAATACCAATTACTTATACTTAATTGTTCTAGTTTTATTAATGCATTTCGTTGTAAGGCTAATAATCCACTATTTGGGTCTTCTCCTGTTATTAAAGTATGTATTTATTTGTAAAATTATATGGGTTTGGTCCTAATGAAAATATACTAAATACTGAAATTCTGATGGATTTTTACTTTATAAGCTTCCCATAGAGCTTTGGTTTTTTCTCCTAGGAATGTTTCTAAGTATTTATACATTGTTTCGGCATCAGTTTCTGTATATTTTTTTTTTAAATCTGCTACTACTATTCCTTTCCATAAATCTATTACTGAATTCCATCTTTGTGGGTCATGTGCCGCTACATTTAAAATTTTTTCCTTTACTTCATCCTTCTTGGAGTATTATTGGTTCTTCTATAGGCATTCTTTGTCCCATAGGTGTAACTTCTGTTATAGGAGTATCTCCTTGTCAATATACTCTTCTTCGTGGTATATTTCTTGTAATATTATCTGCAGTATATCCTTGTTCATTTGTTCTTTGGAATGGACTACTAGAACTTGCTGTTCCATTAATTCTTTTTTACTTAGTATCGATTCCAACTCAGATATTTCACTATCATTCTCTTGTATTTCTGTCATTATATTTATTAGCTTTTTCTAATTTATCTTGAAACTTTTTTTCTAATCTATATCCTTTTATATCGGTTCTTTGTTCAATATTTTAAAATGAGATATCGTCTGTTCTAATTTCAAGTCTTTTAATTTACATCCTTTGCATGTAAATAATCTATTCTTATTGTTTTTTACTTATCTCTTTAGCTTTTTCTATAGCCAAATCTACTGCAAAGTCTTCTTCTATATTATTTCTAATTATCCATCCTTCTGAAGGCATTTCTTCTACAACACTTTCTCTTTCAAAGTCTTTTTGAGCTTCATAATTGTAATATGTAAATCTAATTGAGGGTTCTCCTTTAGAATTTTGTATATATTAATGAGTGTTTGGTATTAAAAAAACTTCTTTTCTTTAAAATCTCCTAATTTCATCATCAAATCCTGCATATTCTTCAGGATTTATTTTTGTAGGTTTTATTAATTTTATCCCTTTGTTTCCCATTACATCTATGTAACGACCTGTTTAGTTGTTTTTGAGCAGCAGATTTTATTTCTGGAAAACTGGCAGAGGCGGCGGACCCCACGACGGACCGTCATGAGCACGACGGACCGTCGCAGGGTCTCGTTTCAAAACACATAGAAATTCTAAAACTTGGGTACTGAAATCGACTCTCTGAACTTCGTAACGGAATGGCAGGACGGACCGTCGTAGTCACGACGGACCGTCACAGACCCTTTAAGGAAATTGGGTCTCTGAACTCTGTGACGGAGCAGCAGGACGGACCGTCGCAGGCACGATGGGCCGTCACAGGCTGCGTAATCCCAGTCTGTGTCAGATTTCTTTAAGTGATTTAAGGGACGTTTTGGACTATTCTTCCCTTAATTATACAGTTAGTGGGTTAATATTAATAAGTCTAATTACATGGGGGTTAAAAGAGGTAACCTTGAGTTAATTAGTGGGTTATTATTGCCATCTTTTATACTTAATTATATGCTAATTAGGGTAAAAGAAAGAGGGTTTGAATAAGAAAAATAGAAATAACAAAGAGAGGGAAAGAGAAATGATCGAGAGATGAGAAACGAAGAGGGAAAAACACAAAGCTTTGGGAAATTTCTTGCTTGATCACTAGTCTTCGGTGGAGGTAGGTTATGGTTTTTTTACGATATTCGTAGTAAACTCTTAATAGCGAATGATATGTATTGATAGTATTGTAAACCCTGCTATGTGCTTAATTGTATGCTTGCATGAATGTGATTATATAGTTGTGATTATATAAGCATGATGAAGTTATTGAATCCCAAATCTTGCAAAACCCTAATCTCTTCGTTAATGATAATGCCTTGGTATGAGAGGAGGCTTGATAAAACTAAAGTAATGAGAATGGTAATGTCTTGGTATAAGAGGAGGCTTGATGAACGAACTTAATGAGATTAGTGGATCGGAGTGTCACGTTCCGACACATAGAATTAAGGGATCGGGTGTCACGAACCGACAGGTAGTATTAGGGGGACTGGGTGTCACGAACCGATACGTAGATTTTGGGATCCGGGTGTCACGAACCGACACGTAGATTTAGGGATCAGGTGTCACGAACCGACACATACATTTTAGGGGATCGGGTTTCACGAACCGACACGTAGATTTAGGGGATCGGAGTGTCACGTTCCGACACATAGTAGTAGGGATCGGAGTGTCACGTACCGACACAAGAGGATTAACGATATGAGGGAGCGAGTGTCACGTAACCGACACAGAGAAATAAAGATGTTTAATATACTCAATATAATGACTTAATTCCCAAATGAGTATGGTATTGAGGCTTGAGAGTCCTTATGTGAGAACTTGACGGTAATTTTTAATGATATAGTACTTGTTGTCTACATGTTGAGTATCATAGTTGAGTTTATGATATTACTTGGTAGATACTGTTTTCTATTTTGAGTTGGCCGACGATATCTACTCGTACCCGTGTTTTGTACTGACCCCTACTTTTATGTTTCTTCTTGTTATTTGTGGAGTGCAGCAAACGTGCCGTCGTCTTCAACTCAACCGCAATTCTAGCCAGTCTTCGTCATATCGGATCTTCAGGGTGAGCTAACGCTTCTATCTTGGACTGGACTTTCTTCCTCATGTCTTGATGCCTTGAAGTTCCGGCATGGACTAGATTTTACTTGTTTTTGCTTTTAGAATACTCTTAGTTTAGTCATTTGATCATAGATGTTCTTGTGGTGATGACTTCCAGATTATGGGGATAATAATAGTTTTGAGTTATAGAAGTTGCTTATTGATTTTGTTAATGAGTTTTAAGTCTTCCGCATTACTTTCTCTTGATATTATATTGAAATGTTAGAGTTTAGATTGGTCGGTTCACTCACATAGGAGGGTAAGTGTGGGTGCCAGTCGCGGCCCGATTTGGGTCGTGACAAACTTCGTATCAGAGCATTAGGTTCGTTGGTCTCATCACACAAGAACGAGTCTAGTAGAGTCTTAAGGAACAGTAGGGGGGACGCCTTTACTTTTCTTTGAGATAAGACTTTAGGAAAATTCCATTCTTTCTTTCTTTCTTTCGTGCTATTACTTGGATCCAATTGGTATCTAGGTGATACAAATTGGTATCTGACCATCTTCACTCTTTTTCGCAGATGAATAGGACTAGAGCAACAACTGCGCCAACACCAACACCGGCAAGACAAGAACGTCTGAGCCACCACTGGGCTGTGGCTCGAGGAAGAGCAACAGCGGCAAGAGGCCGTGGTAGAGGTCGTGGGAGGACGTCCTCTAGAGGAAGAGGACAAGTACCTAGCCCATCTGATGCTAGGGCGGTGACTCCTCCACCGACTGAGGAAGTAGTAAGAGAGGGTGAGGAAGGGGAGAATGAACAAGTGCAAAATGAGGAATTTCCTCCACCCCAACCTACCCCAAAGATGATCAATCCGGTTCTTGCTTATCTTAGTGGGTTATCTGATCAGGGTCAGGCACCTCCAGTGTTTTCTGCCACACACCTCCGGTTACAGAGGTACGACATGCCGCTGCTGGGGCTCCCCGCATGGATCCCACTGGAGATAGGCACGTTTCCTCGTCTGACTACGGGGCCCATAATGACAATTATCAGCATGAATTTTTAGTAAGTTCTTAAAATTGAAACCTCCAGTCTTCAAGGGTGCTGAATCTGAGGATGCCTACGATTTTCTGGTTGATTGTCATGAGCTACTACACAAGATGGGTACAGTGGAACGGTTTGGTGTTGAGTTTGTGACTTATCAGTTTCAAGGGAACGCCAAAATGTGGTGACGATCACATGTTGAGTGTCAATGGACAGAGGCAACACTTATGACTTGGGCATCATTCTCTAGCTTGTTTATGGAGAAGTACATCCCGCGGACTTTGAGGGATAGGAAAAGAGATGAATTCTTAAGTCTTGATCAAGGCAGGATGTAGGTTTTTACATTTGAGGCTAAGTTTCGTGCACTATCCAGATATGCCACACAACTTTGTTTCAGTCCACAAGAGCGGATTCGTCATTTTGTGAAGGGGTTGAGGTCAGAGTTGCGGATTTCAGCCTTACAGGTAGCGGCTACGGCAAAATCCTTCCAAGAAGTGGTATATTTCATTGTAGAGGTAGAAGGAGTGAAGCCAGATGAATTCACCATGGCATCGACATCAAAAAGGTTTCGAAAGGGAGGTGAGTTTAATGGTTCTTACTCTAGAGGACAGGGTTCTAGAGGTTACTCAGTCCGACCAATTCAGTCTTCACTACAAACTGTAGTTGGGGGTCCACTTCAGACCGGTCAACACTTCTCTGAGAGACCTATGCTTGACTCTAGAGATTGTTATGGATGTGGGGAGACTGGACATATTAGGAGGAATTGTCCAAAACAGAGTTATTGACCCCCAATAGCTAGAGGTAGAGGTGGTCATGGTAGCGGCTGTTATTCTAGAGGACGTGGTGGTCGAGGTAATGGTGGTCACCAAAATGGCCGGGGTGATGGGCAAACTTGAGCCACTACATCACAACATGGTAGGGGCAACGAACAGACAAACGATAGGGCCCATTGTTACGCTTTCCCTGGGCAGTCTGAAGCGGAGGCATCTGATGCTGTCATCACAGGTAATCTTTTGGTTTGTGATTGCACGGCTTCTGTATTGTTTGATCCCGGATCCACATTTTCTTATGTATCTTCCTCATTTGCTAATGGTCTTAATTTACATTGTGAATTACTTGACATACCTATTCGTGTTTCTACTCTGGTGGGGGAGTCTGTGATAGTTGAAAAAGTATATAGGTCTTGTTTGGTAACTTTTGTGGGGAGTAACACTTATGTAGATTTGGTTATCTTAGAAATGGTTGACTTTGATGTAATTCTGGGTATGACTTGGCTTTCTCCGAATTTTGCGATCTTGGATTGTAATGCTAAGACTGTGACGTTAGCCAAACCTGGGACATAAGGGGGACTACAACTTCCAATCCGTGCGTATCATCATCATCTCCTTTCTTTGTGCTAAGAAAATGGTTAGTAAAGGGTGTTTAGCTTTCTTGGCACATCTCAGGATGACACTACCCAAGTACCTTCGATTGAGTCGGTTTCGGTAGTCCGTGAGTTTTTGGATGTGTTCCCCTGCAGATCTTCCTGGTTTTGCCACCAGATAGGGATATTGACTTCTGTATTGATCTTGAACCGGGCACTCGCCCCATTTCTATACCCCCTTATAGAATGGCTCCCGCAGAGTTAAGAGAGTTAAAGACCGAACTTCACGAGTTTTTGAGCAAAGGCTTCATTAGACCAAGTGCATCTCCTTGGGGTGCCCCGGTTTTGTTTGTGAAGAAGAAGGATGGAAGTTTTCAGATGTGCATAGACTACCGGTAGTTGAACAAGGTAACTATTAAGAACAAGTATCCTCTTCCTCGCATTGATGACTTGTTCGATCAGTTACAAGGTGCTTGTGTCTTCTCTAAGATTGACTTGAGATCCGGTTATCATCAATTGAAAATATGGGCAACTGATGTGCCAAAGACTGCTTTTAGAACAAGGTATGGGCATTACGAATTTTTAGTGATGTCTTTTGGTCTTACGAATGCCCCTGCTGCGTTCATGAGTTTGATGAATGGGATTTTTAATCCATATTTGGATCTCTTTGTGATCGTATTTATTGATGATATACTGATATACTCTAAAAGTAAGAAGGAATATGAGGAGCATTTGAGAATGTATTGGAAATGATGAGGGAGAAAAGCTTTATATGCCAAGTTCTCTAAGTGTGAGTTTTGCTAGAATGCAGTGTCCTTCTTGGGGCACGTGGTTTCTAAGGATGGAGTGATGGTGGATCCTTCTAAGATTGAGACAGTGAAGAATTGGGTAAGACCTACTAATGTGTCAGAAATAAGGAGTTTGTTGGGTTAGCTAGCTACTACCGCCGATTTGTCAAGGGATTCTCTTCTATTGCTTCCAACTGACCTTGACTAAGCAAATGTTCCATTTGTATGGTCGGATGAGTGTGAGGAAAGCTTTCAGAAGCTCAAGACTCTGTTGACTACTGCCCTAATTCTCACCTTGCTAGTGGAAGTAAGAATTTCATTGTTTATTGTGATGCATCCTATTCGGGTTTGGTGCAGTGCTAATGCAAGGGAAGAATGTGATTGCTTATGATTCAAGAAAATTAAAAGTGCATGAACGTAACTATCCCACTCATGATTTGGAATTGGTCCGCGGTAGTCTTTTGCATTAAAGCAACATGGAGGCACTATTTATCTGGGTTAAGTGTGAGGTCTATACGGATCATCGTAGCCTACAGTATGTCTTTACTCAGAAAGATTTGAACTTGAGACAGAGGAGATGGATGGAACTACTGAAGGACTA
>JAKWJD010000149.1:0-27082 GCA_027705065.1 Solanum peruvianum
ATTACTTGAATGTTGGAATATTTATTTTATTTATTACTATTATTATTATTTTTCTCCTTGAAGGAACTTCCAAATAATGAAGATAGCATTCGCAATGTTTCGTTGGATATAAGTTTGTTGAAAACTTTATTAGCAGGACCCTCCTGGATAATGGGACTAGCAGGACCCTCCTGGATAATGGGATTAGCAGGACCTCCTGGATAATGGGACTAGCAGGACCCCCCTGGATAATGGACTAGCAGGACCCCCCTGGATAATGGGACTAGCAGGACCCCCCTGGATAATGGGACTAGCAGGACCCCCCTGGATAATGGGACTAGCAGGACCCTCCTGGATAATGGGACTAGCAGGACCCTCCTGGATAATGGGACTAGCAGGACCACCCTGGATAATGGGACTAGCAGGACCCCCCTGGATAATGGGACTAGCAGGACCCTCCTGGATAATGGACTAGCAGGACCCTCCTGGATAATGGGACTAGCAGGACCTCCTGGACAATGGGATTAGCAGGACCCTCCTGGATAATGGGATTAGCAGGACCCTCCTGGATAATGGGACTAGCAGGACCCTCCTGAATAATGGGATTAGATTACTTTCATAGGATTAACACTTCCTAGTCTAGATTTTTAGTTTTATTTTCTCCTAAAATAAACACTTCCTAGCCGAATTTTGTTTTATATTTATATTTGCTAATAACTCACAAAATTTCCCAGTGAAAACTGGGGCAAAATTTTATTTATTTTTTTGTTTGTGATGGTTCTCAGGTTTTCTCAAGCGAGACCTGGATTTGAAATTCAAGAACAAAGTTTCAAATTTTTTAGAATAATCAATTCCATGATGGTTAGAATTAGCTTCTTCAATGCATGTAGCAGCCTGATTTCCACACATCTTTTGCTAGTCAACTTTTGATCAAGAAAACAAGCATTCATTCAAGAGCATTTTTCAAGTTGTCATTTTGAAGAATGTCAAAAGTTCCGTCTAAGTGGCAAGTTCAGCCTCCATTCCAATTCTAAGTTAAGATATTCACTCAAAAATCAAGGTGATATCTTAAAGTCAAAATTCAAGTGAAGATTCAAGAAAAGCTGCATGGATGGAAGTTTGTACATTTGTTTTCTTTTGACTAATAGTTTTCAATTTTTATGTAAGGATAAAGAGCCCGCGATCTGGAGCCTCGATGGAACCTCACTTAACTTTAACTTCCAACTCATCACTTTAATCTCCTCGAACTACAAGTGGCCTGATTCCCTTATCACCCGGATATGTATAGATGTCCAAACAAGGACTCGGTCGCACAAATTTTAGTCTTTCAAATAAGAGTTCGGTCAAAACTTGTCACTTTGTCTACTTCTTTGTCTGAAAAACTCTTCGTGTTTCCAGTCAAAGAGGGGCAAACTGTAGACACAATTTTTGACCGAATTTAAGTTTAAAACACCAATATTTAGAGCATAAATAATTTTATCAATCTAAATTAAATATATTTTGACTTTTTTATTTTTTCATTAAGTTTATTTAAAAGATATAAAGAAGTAAACAACATAAATAGAATTTTTATTATATAAGTTTATTTTGATTGTTAAAAAAAAAAGATATATATATCTATATATAATAGATGTATATATATATATATGTATATATATATATATATGTCTTATATATACTACCTGATATATATATATACCAACATATATGATCTATCCAGATACCTATATATATATACATATACATATATATCTATAACTCTATCATATGTATCTCTACTATCTATATATCTATATATCTTTCTCTATATATATATATATATATATATATATCCATACATATATCTATACCTATATATATATAGTATATACTATACATCCTATCTACCTCTATAATCTCTCTATTCTCTAAGCCCTCTCTATATCTTATCTACTCTCTCTGTCTCTCTATCTCTCTCTCTCTCTCTTCTCCCTCCCTCTATATCTACCTCTCTCTCTATCTATCTCTATCCATCTCTCTCCTGTCTCTAGAGATATCTATCCCTCCTCTCTCGTCTCCTGTCCTCTATCTATCACGCTCCCTCGATCTCTCTCTCTCGTCTAACTCTCTCTCTCTCTATCTATCCATCCCTCTCTCTCTCTATACCTCTCTCTCCTCATCTATCCAGAATCTCTCTCTCGCCTATTATCTCTATAGATCAGGATATAAATTTCCGTCCCCTCCTATTTTTTAATTCTATCTTCTTTTTTTTTTCCCTCCTCTTCCCTCTTGTTATTTATTTTTTACTTAAAGAAATTATAATTATAATTAGTCATTATATATATATATATATATATATCTATATCTATATATATATATATCTCTCATATATATATATTATATATATATATATATCTATATATATCTATTTAAAAAAAAAAAGAACGAGGAACCCTCCCCCCCCCACCCCCTTACCCCTTACCCCACACGCCCCCACTTACTAAGATATTATTATTATTTTTTTCAACTTAGAAAAAAAGGGAATAACATCAGAGAGGAAGAGCAAAAAGACAGAAGACACGAGAGATAGAAAAACGAGAAAAAATTAGAAAAGCAGAGAGGAAAAAAGAACGAAGGGGAGAAAGAAATCAAGAAAAAGGGAAGGCAACACACATGTAAAAAATATTATTCTCATCTTTTTACCTTTTTTTTTTAAAAAGTCACAAACAAAGGTTGAGTTTTGAGGTTCATTTCGTGGTTTCAAGTTCGCGGTTCTTTATTCGAATTGTTTTCTTTTGGTGGAATTTTCGCAAGAGGTGTATCATTTTTATTATTTTTTTATAATTTAATATCATGTTTATACAAGCACTGATTACAATATATAAGTTGTCAAATTTCACATGTGTTAAACCGTTATGTTTTATATGAAGTTTGTTCAGATATTTAATATCAACTTTATGTTTAGATCCTTTATATAGTTTTATTTTGTGTGAAATTGTTATAACAAGCCGTAGTTTATTTCATATTAAATAATTCATGGTTATTTCATGCCTAAGTAAAATTATTGTCTAAGTCAATTCTTATTTTTCATGTTTAGTTTTTAATGATAATATGTGTAGTTATTATAATTCTAATGATAATATGTATAGTTATCCAAATTTTTGTTTTCATGTCTTACTAATTTGAATGAATTTTTGTTTGGTTGTGTTTAGAAATGTATTAAATTATATTTTATATTTTTATGTGTGTTGTCTTACATTATATTTTTGGATTCTATAAAAATAATAATAATAAACTTGTTAGGAGAGGATAATAAATTGAAAGAAAAAAAAAAGATAAAAAAATAAAATAAAATAATAACAATAAAAATGGAATAAGGAGAAGAGGTAGAATCCGTGAATAAGAAAAGAAAAGAAGTAGTGAAGAAGGAATGTCCGAATTAGAAAAAATAATAAAAAATAAAATAAAATAAATATATAACAAAAAGAATGTAAAAAATGTACACGAAAAAGTAAAAAAAAAAAAAAATACTTTAAAAAGGAAAAGATACAAAAAGTATAGTATAAAAATATGTGAAATATTTTACTATTATCATAAAAAGAAAAACTAAAAAAAAAAAAAAGGAGAAGAAATCAATGTAAAAATAAACAAAAACACAATAAAAAAAAAATAGCAATTAAGAAATAAGCAAAATGTTGAAAGAATAATAAAAAATAATAATGTATAAAACTTGACATGCTTCTAAAATTGGATGGTTTTAAATATGTTAATATAAATCAAAAAATGGGTAAATATATTTATCTTAATAATACAATATTCATAAATTAATTTAAGTCATGAATGTCCATAAAGCGACCGTGCTAGAACCACGGACTCGAGGGATGCCTAATACCTTCCCCTTGGTCAACAGAATTCCTTACCCGAACTCGTTCGCAGACCAAAAAAGAGTCATTTCCTTTTGATTAGGGATTAAATAAAAGGTGACTTGGAACACCATAACTCAATTCCAAGTGGCGACTCTGAAAAAGCTAAAATAATCCCCTGATTAATAACGTCACTTAAATTGGAAAACCCTTACGCCGCTGCGCGAAAAAGGGGTGTGTGACAACTGGCAACAACAAGTTGTTCCTATTGAAACAATTAATGAATATCAGGTATAAAGAGGGCACTCCATTTTCTGATCATATTAATGATTTTCAGGGTGTTCTTGACCAGCTGTCCGGAATGGGTGTAAAGTTTGATGATGAGATACAGGGACTTTGGCTTTTAAACTCTGCCAGACTCTTGGGAAACTCTTCGAGTTTCTTTGACTTATTCTGCTCCCAGTGGTGTTGTAACCCTGGAATATACTAAGAGTGGTGTCTTGAATGAAGAAATGAGAAGAAGATCTCAAGCCTCATCTTCTTCACTTCACACTCCGAATTTTGGTTACTGAAGATAGGGGAGAAACAAGTCCAGAGGTCAGAATGATAGAGGTAAAAGTAGAAGCAAGTCAAAGTCTAAATACAAGAATATTACATGTGACTATTGCCACAAGAATGGGCATATCATGAATATTGTTACAAGCACAAGAGAGATATGAGACAACAAAAGAGAGAAGGCGATAATGAAAATCGTGTTGCTGTTGTTGCTAATGATGATATTCTTGTTTCTTGTGATGCAAATGCCATTAATCTTCTTCGTGATGAGTCTAGCTGGTTTGTGGATTCTGGTGCTACTTCTCATGTCACGCCAAAGAAGGAATTATTTTCTTCTTATACTCCAGGTAATTTTGGAATGGGCAATAATCATGAAGTTGAAGTTATTGGCATTGGGACAGTTTGTTTGGAATGTAACAATGGTTCCAAACTAGTTCTCAATAATGTCAAGCATGCTCCAGATGTTCGCTTGAATTTGATTTCTGTGAGATATCTTGATGATGAGGGTTATGTTAATACACTTGGTGTTGGCCAGTGGAAGCTTACTAGAGGTTTGATGGTTGTGGCCCGTGGTGACAAGTTGTCTAACTTGTATGTATTTCAGGGCTCCATGTCTAGAGACTCAGTAAATTTGGTGGAGAATGATACTTCATCAGAGTTATGGCATAGAAGGCTGAGTCATATGAGCGAGAAGGGGATTGATAGTTTGGATAAGAAAAATTTTCTTTCTAGAGTGAAACAAGCAATGTTGAAGAATTGTGTTCATTGCTTAGCCGGTAAACAGAAAAGAGTTTCTTTTCAGAGTCATCCTCCTTCAAGAAAGCTTGATTTGCTGGAGTTGGTACATTCTGATTTGGGTGGTCCTTTTAAGGTAAGATCTCATGGTGGTGCACTTTATTTTGTGACTTTTATGATGATCATTCTCGCAAACTCTGGGTATTTCCTTTGAAGTCCAAGGATCAAGTACTGATGTGTTCAAGTTTTTCAGCCTTGGTTGAAAGACAAACAGGGAAGACATTGAAATGCATCTGCTCAGATAATGGTGGTGAGTATATTGGTCCTTTTGATAGATATTGTAGAGAGCAGGGTATTAGGCATCAGAAAACTCCTCCAAAGACTCCTCAGTTAAATGGTTTAGCAAAGAGGATGAACAGAACTCTAGTTGAGAGGGTTAGATGTATGCTTTCAGATGCTAAGCTATCAGATTCCTTTGGGCAGAAGCACTCAATACTGCTGCTTATGTTATCAATTTATCTCCTGCTGTTGCTTTAGATGGTGATGTCCCTGACAGAGTTTGGACTGGTAAGAATGTTTCTTATGATCATCTTAGAGTCTTGGGTGTAAAGCCTTTGTACATGTTCCTAAGATGAAAGGTAAGTTGGATGTTAAAACTAGGCAGTGTATCTTCATTGGTTATGGTCAAGATGAATTTGGATATCGTTTCTATGATCCTGTTGAGAAGAAACTTGTTAGAAGCCATGATGTTGTGTTCTTTGAAGACCAAACAATTGAAGATTTTGACAAAGCTGACAAGACTGATTTTCAAAGTAGTGAGAGCTTAGTTGATGTTGATCCAGTTACTTTGACTATTGCACCGGAAGAAAATCTTCATAATGATGAAAATCAAGTTGATAATGAAGATGGTGATCATGTTCAAAATGACCGGCATGATGTTGTTGATGCTCCAGTGCAAGATGATGTGGGTGTCCAACAACCAATTATAGATGCTCCAGAGAGTTCTCTCAGACGATCTAGTAGAGAGAGAATTCCTTCATCTAGTTAGCTCCCCAATGAGTATGTACTCTTGACTGATGGGGGAGAACCTGAGAGTCTTGATGAG
Source organism: Solanum peruvianum (assembly GCA_027705065.1). Taxonomy (NCBI): domain Eukaryota; kingdom Viridiplantae; phylum Streptophyta; class Magnoliopsida; order Solanales; family Solanaceae; genus Solanum; species Solanum peruvianum. The sequence goes on from JAKWJD010000149.1 coordinate 6,217, forward strand.
GCCATGGAAAGTGAAGAAAAAGAAAGGTGGTTTGATGCTATGGAAGATGAGATTAAATCCTTGCACGATAATGATACCTTTGATTTGGTTAAGTTACCTAAAGACATAAAAGCTTTGAAAAACAGGTGGATTTATCGGGTGAAACATGAAGATGGTAATCCAGTTCCACGGTACAAAGCTAGATTAGTTGTCAAGGGATTTAATCAGAAAAGGGGAGTTGATTTTGATGAGATATTCTCTCCAGTTGTGAAGATGTCATCCATTCGTGTGGTTCTAGGCTTGGCTGCAAGTCTAGATTTAGAGTTGAGCAAATGGATGTTAAAACTGCTTTCCTCCATGGTGACTTAGATGAAGAAATTTATATGGAGCAACCAGAAGGTTTTGAAGTCAAGGGTAAGAGAACTATGTTTGCAAATTGAAGAAGAGCTTGTATGGTTTGAAACAAGCTCCCAAGAAGTGGTACAGAAAGTTTGGGTCTTTTATGAGTCAGCAGGGCTTCAAGAAGACTTCTTCAGACCATTGTGTTTTTGTGCAAAAGTTTCTGATGGTGACTTTATTATTGTGTTGCTTTATGTTGATGACATGCTTGTTGTTGGTCATAATACTTGCAGGATTCAGAAGTTGAAGCAAGAGTTGAGTAAGTCATTTGCTATGAAAGACTTATGACCAGCAAGGCAGATTCTTGGCATGCAGATTGTCCGTGATAGAAAGGCCAAAGAATTGGTATTATCACAAGAGAAGTACATTCAGAAAGTACTTCGCAGATTCAGCATGGACAAAGCTAAGGTTGTCAGTACACCTTTCGCCATGCACTTCAAATTGAGCACGAAACAGTGTCCTTCTAGTGATGATGAGAAGGAAGATATGAAGAAAGTTCCTTATGCTTCAGCTGTTGGTAGTTTGATGTATGCGATGGTTTGTACAAGACCGGATATTGCTCACGCTGTTGGAGTTGTTAGCCGTTTTCTTTTTAATCCGGGAAGAGAACATTGGAATGCTATGAAGTGGGTTATGAGATATCTCTGTGGCACTTCTAGTCTGAGTTTGTGTTTTGGTACAGGGAAGCCTATTCTTTGTGGTTATACTGATTCATACATGGCTGGTGATGTTGATACTCGCAAGTCTACTTCAGGGTACTTGGTTACTTTTGCAGGGGGAGCTGTGTCTTGGCAATCTAGGTTGCAAAAATGTGTTGCTCTATCTACTACAGAAGCTGAGCTTATTGCTGTCGTTGAAGCTTGTAAAGAATTGCTTTGGATGAAGAGATTCTTGGGGTAACTTGGTTGTGCTCAAGAGAGCTATGTGCTTTATTGTGACAGTCAAAGTGCTACATCTTGGCAAGAATTCTACGTTCCATGGTCGGCTAAACACATTGATGTGAGATACCATTGGATTCGAGATGTGTTGGATTCTAAGTTGCTTGAGCTTGAAAAGATTCATACAAATGACAATGGTTCCGATATGATGACTAAAGCTTTGACAAGAGGGAAGTTGGAAGATTGTTGCATGGTCGCCGGATGGCGGTCTCCTCCACATAGTCGTGAGGGGGAGAATGTTGGGTTATGGGTCTTTTTCCCTTCCTATGTGGATAAATAAAAGCCCAATTTGGACCAACCCATTTTTTCCCATAGGCCCATTCTTATGAGGCAAATATAAGCCTATTTAGGTCTTATTTTCATAGACACAGAGAGTTTTTTCAGCAGCCAAAAAGAGAGAAAGAGAGCAGTTTTCGCAGTCAAATTTCAGCCCTAACAGCCAACTTCAAATTGCGATTCTCGCTTCGTTTCTTGTCCGATTGAGTTGATTTTTGGACTGCATATTATCTTCATCTCAATCTTTGATTAGGAACTGACAGAGTTGGATTTGGTGGCCTGCAGCTTCAGTTTTGCTGTCGTGAACAGTAGCTGCGAAATTGGTGATTTTGCTCCTTTAATTCTCTAGATTTGGTGCAATCTTATTTTGTTGTTGCTCGTTGTTTGGCACTTGTTTTGTGGACAATTTTTGAGAACAATATTGTAACTCTTGGTGATTATAGTGGAGCTTTTGGTCTCGTGGTTTTTTACTCTTCACATTGAAGGGTTTTCCACGTAAATCTTGGTGTCTTGTGTGATTGATTTATTATTGTCTTGTTATATTTGTTTTGTTGAATTACTTGCTGCCTTACTATCATATTGCTTGTGGTTGTTTGTCTTCTCTTGGTTCAATCAGAAAACGGAAAGTATAGACTTGGGTATTCTTCCGCTGTTATCCTGTCAGGCATTTTTTTTAGTGCCTTGTCTTTCCCAACATGGTCCATATATTAAATTCAAGTAGAAATGGTTAAAGAAGTAATAAAATAATATTACAATTTTTACGCAACAACCGACGGGGACAAAAGCATGACATTGTCATTCTAACTTCGACGTAAAGGGTTACTATTTGTGCTTGAGGTAAATGTTTGAGTTATACATTCAAGTTGCATAGTATATTGATCATTCAAATTAAAAAAATTTATCTAGCTGTAAATCTAATTAGATTCATCCATGTGACAAATGTTTTTTTCTTTAAATATTATTATATTACGATTGTATGTATTAATTGTTTAGTTCAAGAGCATATGGAAGAGAAGGAAATTGGGAGTGAAATAACGGCGAAATTTTTAAAATTATTTCAGTATGGGTGCTTAAAAGTTAATTTATGTTTGTTTGAGGATATTTCAAACTTCCACTCTAAGCCAAACTGTAGCGTGTTGTTCGATCAAAATTAAAGAGTCACTTGTCATGTCCCGCCACATCATAGTTAAATTTTGTGTCCGGAAAGAGGCATAAGGTTCTAGAGTTGGAGAGGTTTGCGGAGAACTCTAGAACCTTCTAGATTAATCAAGAAGGCTAGAGAATTCCTTAGAATTCTCTAGAATAACTTAGACATTTCAAGAAAGTCTTTGGAAGAACCATGAAAGTTGTAAGGAAATCTTCCAAATAGTAAAAAATCTTCTTCGAAAATTCTCTAAGTATTCCTTTCATTCTCTTAGCGATCTTAGTATAAAAGGGCTTATTTGATCTTACAAGATCGTGAAAGATTCGTGAGTTAGTTGTCAAGTGCCGCACAGAGTCTTAGTAAATACTCTATGTCCGTGACAACGTGGTATCAGAGAGAGGTTTGATACTAAGGGAATGGCTACCGAAGGAAATGTAAACGACGCTAGCACCACCAACGTCCGTATGGATGGTATAAAGAAGAACCGAAAAGGGAAGAAACATCAAATGGGTAATGAGGAGGTGCTGCCCGATCCACACCTAGAGAGGCGCTAACATCTTATCCATCATCGACTACAAAGCAAGTGAAGAAATAATTGGGCGAAGACTCCATAGACGTCACCACTGGAGAAAAATGGGTCGCAAGGGTAGAATTGGCAAGGCAGGCCATGGAGATATTAGGCCGGCACATGAATGTGGCCAACGGAAAGTTCAAGACCCTTGAGGACTTGACCCTTGAGGAGACTGAGAGCATCCGTAAGTAGTTGGAGGGTCGCCAACGGGCTGAGTTCGAGATGAAGGAGGTTATCACAACCTTTGAGTGTAGGATCATGGAGGTGTTAAGCATGATTTAGACCAGAAAGGCCGAGATAAAAGAACTCAAGGAAGGTGCCGAAGTTGGAGGATCGTCGTCGTTCGATCGAGATAGAGAGGCCAAGGTCGAGGCTCCCAAGAAACTTATGTTCAAAGGCGTTCGTGACGCGCAAGAGGTGGAGAATTTCTTATGGCACTTGGAGAATTACTTCAAGTGTAATAGAGTGAAGAACGACGAAAATAAAATCAACAGAGCTGTGTTGTATCTTTCGAATATGGCCATACTATGGTGGAGGCATAAAGAGTCAGAAATAGGGAAGGGGCATTCCACCATCAACACTTGGGAGCAATTCCGCGAGGAGTTCAAGAAAACCTTCTTCCCTAACAACATTATCTATGAGGCAAAATGCAAGTTTAGGGAACTGAAGCATATATGTAGCATACACGCATATGTGCAGGATTTCACCACCCTCACGCTTCAGATTCCCAAGCTCACGGATGAAGATATGTTGTTCCACTTCATGGATGGGCTGCAAAATTGGGCCAGGAGGGAGTTGGAACGCCGACAGGTCAGGACTATTGATGAAGCCATCACGCAGGCCGAAGCTTTGATAGACTTCAGGCACGAGAAGCCCGACAGAGACAAAGGATAAGAGATGAGAGGTAGTCATGATAATAGTGGGAGAAATCGTGGCAAAGGCGAGAAAAAGCGGCCATATCCTAAGAAGCATGATACATATAAGCCCGATGGCAAGAAGTCTAGATGTCATGGAAACACGGAGAGAAAGACAAATGTTTCCAAAAGAGATGGTTTCTAAATATGTGGTGGGCCGCATGACTATGCGAGGTGTCCTGAGCTGAAGAGACTTGGCGCTATCCTGCGAGAGACGAGAGAGAAGGAAGCACACGAGCAAGAATAAGGCGCGGAAACGACGCAGTTGGGCTTGATAGGATTATGCACGGCTATCACCAAGCAACGAGAGAAGTCAAGAATATGCGGCACGTAGTATGTCGACATCACGATCAATGGAAGACCTGCTCGTGCTATGGTCGACACAGGTGCAGAGGTCAATATCATGACCAAGACAACATCAATAAGATTTGGGCTGCGTTACAGTCCAAATAACGCCCAACTCAGGATGGTCAATGCACCACCGACTCCCGTGAGTGGATTCGCGCATAGAGAAGCATCACGCTAGGTGAGTGGCAAGGTAAGACCAACTTCACTGTCGCTCTAATGGATCTCTTTGATATAATTCTTGGGGAGGATTTCTTCCAGCAGTGCCACGCTGTGATCGATCCTTACCCCCTACAACTTCTGGTCATGGAGAAAGGAGGAACATACATGGTTGCCCTATGTAAGTCACCAAAGACGAAAGGATAAGTGTGACTAACGGCCATGCAGCTCAAGAGAAGCAATAAGAAAAAGGCGGCGACATTCGCAACCACCACTGCAAGTTCGGAAGAAGACAATGGTGCCAAAAGGGCCTCGGCACCATGCACGAGAAAGGATAATAATACCCTGATGCCAAGGAAGGCGTTGAGGTTCTTGTCTCCTAGGAAGGAGGTAGATCGTGAGGCCGAGATACAGGATATAAAGAAGCAATTGAAGGAGTTGCACGAGGGCATTGATCGAGTCAATGGACAATTGGTTGCATGTTCGATAACTTAAGTGTCAGTCGCCGATGAAGTGACGATGCGATGCGGTCGTCGCATCAATAGGCGGGTGAGAGTGTCACGTTCCGCCATATCATAGTTACATTTTTAGTCCGGATAAAGGCAAAAGGGTCTAGTTTTTTGGAGAGGTTTGAGGAAACTCTAAAACCTTCTAGATTTAATCAAGAAGGCTAGATAATTCCTTAGAATTATCAAGAATAACTAACACATTTCAAGAAAGTCTTTGGAAGAACCAAGAAAGTTGTAAAGAAATGCTCCAAGTAATAAAAAATCTTCTTCCAAAATTCTCTAAGTCTTCCATTCTCTTAGCGATCTTTGTATAAAAGGGCTTACTTGAGCTTACAAGATCGTGAAAGATTCGTGGGTAAGTTGTCAATTGCCGCATGGAGTCTTAGAAAATACTCTAATTATGTAACAGACTGCACCAACACTTCTTAAATTTCTCCTTTCTCTCTCGCTTATAGAAACTGGGCTCATACTTTTTTTCTTTCTTGCCTCCTTTTTTTTTCCTCTCAAAGTTTCTGTATTTGGTTGTAATTTACTGGTGAATTAATTTTCTCCACCTTTCTCTTTTAAGTTTACAAGATTATTGGTAATAAGACTTCAATCTGTTCAGGTTACAAGATTGTTGGTAATAAGACTTCAATGGGTGTCCTCTTTCGTGCCAACTCTTCCAAGAAACATTTGCTTTCTTTATCTATTATCACATCAATAGGCTTAGACTATGTCCCAATTTCTCGGGCGTTCGATTTTCCATTCCTTTTATTTTTACAATTTTCTTTGTTTCTAGTCTTTATATAATTCTGTTATTGCTTTCACTTTACATACAGTTCATGTGCGTAGTTTTCTTTCACTTAATTTACTCTTTATTCCATGAGAAATAAATATATTTGATTTCAAATTTCATAGACGAATTATTCTTTCCTGTGGCAATTATAGTAAGCTCCGGTAAAAATGCTTATATTACGCTGAAGTTTCAATTTTGAGCAAGGTAACAATTGCTTATTATTTTGGTTAAATTTGTTGTTCTCTTAATTCTATGAGACTTGTAATGGTAAGAAATTCTTTAGTACTAGGTTATAGGTTATCACATTGTATTGATTATTATCTTTCACATTTCTACTTCAAAGTCTTATATTGCTTCGAAGTCTATAATATAAGTTAATCTTCACTGTGTGAATGATCTAATGCTTAGGTCCATTGTTTTTCTAAAAACTCTTTGCATTGTTCCAATCATATACTGAATGCAACTATAATTAGCCTTGCTTTCATCATAGGTCCTCCAACTTTTATTCTTCTACCCTATAGATTCACTCTTTTCCATTAAAAAATGGCTTTGTGCAGAGTAGTTCAAGAACAAAGGTTGACAGTTTCATCCTCAACCAACTCCCATTAGTAATTACACCCCATTTGAAAAGCATGTTATGAACTTAAACAATGACAATAATGTAGATTTACTAACCATATTACGTAATCATAATAATTTCCTTGAATAAGTAAAACAATTATTTTGCATTTGTCTTCTAACAAACTAAATTTGTAGTAACGTGGACATCTACTCAACAGTTCCTTTGAAAAAATTAAACACATTTAAATCTACTCAACAATTTCTTTGACAAAATTAAACTTGGTCATGATGAAGTACTTTTGTTCATATGAGGTGATTCTACTGAAAAATCAATTTATAGTTCTAATTGTTAGAACAATGAACAAGAATGATAAAATTATAAGGAATACAAAATAAACTTGCTTGGCTTAGAGGCACGTTAATACGTTTCTTGAAGATAGTTGGAGTCTCTCCCACGAGCAATCGGAAGAATAAATAACAACTCTATCTTCGGGATTCAACTAAGCCACAAAACAAGTAGCATTCAAGAATGTTGCTCTTCTATTCTTGAAGTTGGTGATTTCACCTTTTGATCAATGTCTCACAAATGTTTTCAAGGGAAAGTATTTTGTTTAATGCTTCTCTTTTTCAACCAAAGAAACTCAATTTATAGGATAAAAAGTTTTGCAAGAAAAAGATTTTAATTAATAGAATTTATTAGGTTCATGAATTGGAAACAAAAACTTGTCTTTCAAAAACCCATAACGTAGAATTAAAAAAAAAACTTCTTGCAAATGTTTGTAACATAGAAAAAATAAATGAATGTTACAACTCACATTCATGTATTTGTTATTTCAAAGTGGATGAATTTGTTTCAAAATTAATTGAAACACTAACTCTTACAATCCCCACTTGTTTCAAGAAATTTTATCTTTGAAAAATCCAAAAAAAATATTTGAGACATTAATCTAGCAACATGCATCAATAATGGTGTCTTTTGGACTTGAACCATTAGCTAGTGAAGGTTTTTTCTAAATCATTGACTACTTAGTGAACAAATCTTGAACTAAGTGCATCATTGAATGAAGTTAGAAAAATACTCCACGCATATCACTATGTTCTGGTGAAATCGAAATCCTTTGACACCTTACGCCATGTGTCCTGAATCCTTTTTAGCCAAGTGCTTTAAGATTTCCTGTTAAAATCTTATTGAAGCGGCCTCCACTTCGCACTTAGTGCGGTGAATTCATCAAGAGTAACTTTGCATACTCCGACCAAATAGTCTATGAACTTCATTAAGAGAAATTAATCTCATCCTCCTTTACACAAAGTATCGGTAAATCTATCAAGAGTATTCCTACACACTCAATCGAATCGAAATATTATAGACTTATTAAGAGAACATAATCTCATCCTTCTCTTCAGTAGAATATCGAAAAAAAAAATTTATCAAGAGTTTTCTTACTAACTCCAACCGAGATGGTCTTATAAATTTATGAAGAGAAACGAATCTCAATCATGCACATCTACTTATTTCATTTTATTTTGAAAATGAGAATTTTATTGATGTGCTTCACAATTGTAACTTTACTTGTTTTTCCCTTTGAACCCAAGATTACATCATTAGGTAGGGTTACCATAAAGTACAATTAATTTACAACAGGCTTTATTCCCATCTCATTACAAGTTTCCACCACTAACTCTTTGCCTAACCTTTAGACAAAGGATCCGCTAAATTAAATCTGGACTTCACATATTGAAGCGATATCACGCCTTCCTCCAATAATCTCCTGACATGATTATGTTTGAGACGAACTTGTCTCGACTTGCCATTATAGCAGTCACTGAAGCCCGAAATATAGCAGCTTGATTATCACAATAGATAGTTAAAGGTGGTATTGGCTTACTCCATAAAGGAATATCTATCAGCATTGATCGCAACCAATCAGCTTCTTCTCCAGCAGAAGACATAGCTATAAATTCTGACTCCATGGTTGAATGAGTAATACATGTTTGCTTCTTTGATTTCCAAGAGATCGCTGCTCCAGCCAAAGTGAAAATCCAAGCAGTAATAGATTTAGAGTCATTCGGATCAGAATTCCAAGTAGCATCACTATAGCCTTCCAAGAACAATGGGAAATGTAGAATAATGCAGGCCAACATTAATTGTACCCTTCAGGTATCTTAAAACACGAATTAAGGCATTCCAATGTTCAACTCCGGGATTACTAGTAAACTTGCTCAAAGTTCCTACTGCGTAACCAATATCCGGCCTGGTACAATGCATGGCATACATAAGACTCCCAACAATCTGAGAATATGTCAGCTGATCGAGAACATCACTAGAGTTCCGCATTAGTTTGATGCTAGGATCAAATGGTGTAGGAGCAGGTTTGTCATCAAAGTGACCAAACCTCTTTAGAACTTTCTCAATATAACTTGATTGAGTAAGAGTCAAGCCATTCGCTGATCTTATAATTTTAATACCCAGAATTACATCAGCTTCTCCAAGATCTTTCATTTCAAATTGAGAAGCTAGAAAATTTTTTGTTTCTTTGACTCTTTCAATATCAGTTCCAAAGATCAAATATCATCTACATAAAGACATATTATAACACCAGATTTTTCTTGAAATTGCTAAATATACAAATATCACCACCATTGATTGAGTAGCCATTAGAAATCATTACTCTTCTAAATTTCTCATTCCATTGTTTTGGAGCTTGTTTTAATCCATAAAGAGATTTAAGAAGCTTACAAACTTTGTGTTCTTGACCAGGAACGACAATCCTTCTGGTTGTTTCATGTAAACCTCTTATCAGATCTCCATTCAGAAATGCAGTCTTCACATCCATTTGATGTATTACCAGGCTATGAATTGCGGCTAAAGCAATCAAGAGTCGAATAGAAGTCATTCGAGCTACAGGTGCAAATGTATCAAAATAATCAATATCTTTCAATTGAGTAAAACCTTTTGCCACCAAACGAGCTTTGTACTTATCTAAGGTTCCATCAGATTTTAATTTCTTCTAAAGATCCATCTACAACCAATAGACTTACATCCAGGAGGGAGGTCTGATAAAATCCATGTATTGTTTGACATAATGGAGTGCATTTCATCATCAATAGCTTCACGCCAGAAAGGAGCATCATGTGAAGCCATTGCTTCAGCATAACTTTCAGGATCCCTTTCAACTAAATAGACTTGAAAATTTGGTCCAAAGTCTCTTGGTTTGGCTGATCTTGCACTACGTCTTGGTTGACTTTCTTCCAAAGGTTCAACTATTTTTCTTTTAAGAGTAGATATAGAAGAACTTGTATTTTGTTCCAAAGACTCTTTTTTCTTAGGAAATATATGCTCAAAAAGTTAGCATGCAACGATTCAATAATTGTGTGAGGGCTTGGAGTCTCAAGATTCAAAAATCTATAAGCCTTACTGTTTGTGAATAACCAATAAATACACAATCTACTCCTCTATATCCAATCTTAGTCAATTGTTGATCTGGTAATCTAACATGAGCCAAACAACCCCATACTTTAAAATAATTTATATTTGGCTTTCGATTCTTCCAAAGTTCATATGGAGATGAATCATGTTTCTTGGAATGAATTCGATTCAAAATATGACATGCAGAAAATAAGGCTTCAGTCCACAAATTTTCAGTGATACCAGATCCATAAAGCATAGAGTTAACCATTTCAATGAGAGTTCTATTTTTCTTTCTGCTACACCATTTTGTTGTGGTGTATAAGACATAGTCAATTGTTTCTCAATGCCTTCTTTTTCACAAAAATCAATAAAATTTGATTTTAAATATTCTCCACCTCTATCAGATCTAATTGATTTAATCTTCAAACTCAATTTATTTTCAACTTCTGCTTTATATGTTTTAAAAGTCTCAAATGCCTCATTTTGTTTTAATGGAAAGAAAGACATATGTATACCTTGAGTAATCGTCAATGAAAGTGATAAAATATCTCTTTCCATGACGTGATAAACAATCCATCTCACAAATATCAGTGTGGATTAATTCCAAAAGTGTGGATATCCTTTCAACAGACTTAAAAGGTTTCTTTGTTATTTTACATTTACTACAAGTAATACACTTAGCAACATGATCCTTTCCACAGTCTTTAATTAATCCATTTTTCATCATAAGTTGAATGGATCTAAAATTCACATGACCAAGACGTTCAAGCCATAAATCTAAAGACTCCACAATATAAGCAGAAATATTTTCATTTTCAATATTGAGTTTGAACATGCCATTTGTAGCATAACCTTTCCAACAAACATGCCTTGTTTAGACAAAATAAATTTATCTGCCTCAAAAATCATTTTAAAACCATGCTTCGAAAGAAGCGTACCTGACACCAAGTTCTTTCGAATATCAGGAACATGCAATACGTCTATCAATGTGACCATCTTTCCGGAAGTGAATTTAGTTCAACAGTTCCCTTTCCCACAACCTTAGCAGAGGATGAGTTTCCCATATGCAAAACTTTATCGCCCCCCAATTAATCATATGTCGTGAAAGAATTTCGATTACCTGATATATGACGAGTTGCACCAGTGTCTATCCACCATTCCACTTGATCTCCCGCTACAAATGCTTCTGTGACCATTGCCACCAGTTCATTTTTTGTATTGTTATTTGCCTTTTCTTTCTTCTTTTCAGCTTTAAGAATTTTACAATCACGTGCATAATGACAATTTATGACAATGATAACATTCAATCGACTTAGAATTAGAATTAGTACGCTTGAAATTTTACTCTTCTTTGCCTTCAAAATTTATTATTGGCAGGTTCCTTTTTGATCTTTTTTCAACAACATGAGCTTTCATGATAGGCTCCCTCAAGATGTTATTGTCGCGGTATCGTGTCTCTTGTTCAATTTGCAAGTGTTGCAATAATTGTTCAAGAGTCAAATCTTCCTTCTTGTGTAAGAGTTTGCTTCTGTACTCTTTCCAAGATGGAGGAAGTTTGAGACAATCGCACCAACATGAAAGTTTTCATCAAGAGCAATTCCAGTTATAACAATTTATTAGCTATAAGTTGAAATTCTTGTACTTGTTCAGTGATTGACTTGTCATCAACCATTTTGAACTCCATATAATTTGAAACAAGAAATTTCTTTGAACTCGCCTCTTCTGCTAAATGAATAGCTTTAAGAGTATCCCAAATCTCCTAGCAAATTTACACTTAATATAATATTGATCATAAATTTATTGGAAAATACATTCCTCCTAAGAATATAATCTTTTGGACATTTCCTCGTCCGTTGCTACCTCAGAACTAGGAGCCTCAGGACAAGGTTTCTCAAGAACATACGCTAACTTTAATCGTCTTAAAAAGAATTCCATCTTTCCACGCCATCTAGAAAAGTCTTTTCCATCAAATATTTCAAAATTAGGATTAGGCAAAGATGGAACACTGTTCGTTTTGATGTGGATGCCATAGAGACAACTATCTTCAAATTGTTAGAACAATGAACAAGAATGATAAAATTATAAGGAATACAAAATAAAACTTGCTGCTTAGAGGCACGTTAATACGTTTCTTGAAGATAGTTGGAGTCTCTCCCACGAGCAATCGGAAGAATAAATAACAACTCTATCTTCGGGATTCAACTAAGCCACAAAACAAGTAGCATTCAAGAATGTTGCTCTTCTATTCTTGAATTGGTCATTTCACCTTTTGATCAATGTCCACAAATGTTTTCAAGGGAAAGTAATTTTGTTTGAATGCTTCTCTTTTTCAACCAAAGAAACTCAATTTATAGGATAAAAAGTTTTGCAAGAAAAAGATTTTAATTAATAGAATTTATTAGGTTCATGAATTGGAAACAAAAAACTGTCTTTCAAAACCCATAACGTAGAATAGAATAAAAAAAAAACTTCTTGCAAATGTTTGTAACATAGAATTAAAATAAATGAATGTTACAACTCACTTCATGTATTTGTTATTTAAAAGTGGATGAATTTGTTTCAAAATTAATTGAAACACTAACTCTTACACTAATTTGTATCTAGGTGAAGAAATTAAGATGACAATGCAAGATGTCTGGAATAGTTAGGTCCATCCATTGCAAATCCATGTTTGTGTGGGACCATGTACTAGAACTATTTCTCTTACAAACTTCATGAACATACTGAGAGAATTACTGATAACGGTGACCTATTTCTTTCCTTATATCCTTGTTACATTTCATGAATATGAAATTTATGGTTGTGTCTAGCGTGGTAAAGCTTATATAGTCATCGAAAGGTACCTAAGTCTTCCTACTTTTTCATAAGTTTTTAAGGATGTTGAAATTTGAAGGTATTTTTTTTTTGCCTCAACTCTTTCTTTTTTTCTTTTTTACCAATTCTTATTTGCATGTGATATGATCGATTAAAAAAAGATGGAGGATTTTTATTCATCTTCATAAAAAAATTAACTGTGTAGCAATTTGATTCATCATAAATTTTGACTTAAAAAGGAGTTACTAAGCAAGGACAAAAAAAAGACATGAGAGGGTTATTTCTATGTAGGACGCATCTTGAAGAATTGAAACCATTAAATTAAAATAGACTCCTGGCCTTCACTAAGTAGCTACGACAAGTATTCGACAAGTCCTGAGACAAAGCCAAATTACCTTACCTTTGCCTTATAATTAATCAAACAATATAACTAAATTTGCAATCGAAAAGTATGTCAATTAAATAAAACTTAAAGTACTTAAGTGAAATTATCAATTTGTAAAATCAACTTTTCCTTGTAGTTGTTCCTCTATTCAATTTTTTGTTAAAGTTTTATGTAATTGATTAAACCAATTTTATGATTTTTATTGCTTTCACTTAGCTTTCGCTCAGTGTGATTCGGATTATTTTTTTAAATATGTTTAGTCTCCTCGATCTTTGTAAATGTAGTTCTATAGATTCCTTGATTATCCTTATGTGGCTTTTTGATTTGTGCATCTCTTTATCAGTTAGTGTTTTTTGGGTTTGTGTAGAAACTGTGAAATGAGAGTGGAGAAAAAATGATTGTAAAGATTCATCTTAGCACAAAAAGGGAGGAAGGAGTTGCAGTGAAGTTGGGGATGTGACAAATGATAAAATTGATTTTGGGAATATGATAGATTGTTCAAGTTATGTTTCTATAATAGTGTAGGATAATATCTAGGATAAAAAATATCTAAATATCTCGAAGATAAAGTTTCACTAGAATTTTCTTTTTAGAAGTCTCTAGAAGAATTTCTAGAACCATCCATAAATAAGTATAATATGGATGACCTTGTACATTTGTAAGCAACCCAAATGAAATAGTCTTTTTTCGATACCAAAGTTCTTCTATCCAAAATACTCTTTCTCCCTTCTAGCTTACTTTTCCTTAGTTGAATAATCCGATCTTAGTTAACGATCTTGGGCTAGCAGAAGATTTCCAAAATTATACTTTTCTTCTGCTAGTCTCTACATGGTATCATAGCTATAGTCGTAGATTGACTAGTGGGTGTTATATCATGATCGGATTGGTGTTAGATTCAACTGGTTTGTCGATATGGATTTTAGCGGTCGTGTGAATGGACTGGGGATGGAGTTGTTGAATCAGTCCAATTACAAGGTACGAAGACATGTACCGAATCATACCTTGTGGGAAAGGAATTGTGGGATGTTGTTAACGGGAATGACACAATTCCTCTTGTTGACGGGACCAGAATAATAACAGTGCATACTAGAAGTGGATGCAGGTAAATGTGAAGGCGGAGTTCATTCTGTAGAGGACAACCTCCTTCAGTTATTTGATCACATAATAAAGTGTAAATCAGCTCACGAGATATGGAGGACCCTCGATCGCTTGTTTAACTAGAAGAATTAAGCTCGGTTGCATATATTGGAGAATGAATTGGCTAACACCACTCAAGGTAATCAATCTATCTCAGAGTATTTTTTGAAGATTAAGAACTTATGTTATGAGATATCTTTGTTGAATCCGAAAGAGGCTATTTCTGAATCACGAATGAAAAAAATTGTCATTCATGGTTTGAAGCCTGAATATATCTTGTTTGTGACGTGGATTCAAGGATGGGCTCAACAACCATCCTTGGAGGAATTTGAAAATTTGTTGTCGTCACAGGAATTACTAGCCAAGCATTTGTCTAGTGTGTTTGTCAAAGACGAAGAAGGAGATGCTCTTGTAGCTAACAAGAGAAACTTCAAAGGAAAATCAAGAGATATATCACACTCTAGATCCTCAGGTGGTCTTGAAAAGAACAAAAAGATTCTTCTAACTATTACGGAAAGAAGCTTGTTAGATGTTATCAATGTGGAAACATAGGACACATAAAAAGATATTCCCGAGACAAAGAGAGTAATATGGCTCAAAAAGTTGTTGAAGAAGAAGAAGAAGAGTGGCAACAATGTTTAGCAGCTGATGCTCGAGCAATAGATGTCATGATTTTCATCAATCTTGAAAAAGATTGGATCTAGGATCTAGACTATATTATAGTCAATCACATGGAGAAGCAAGAAATTGATGTTGTCGGCATAAAGCAAGAAATTTTTGACCATATTCCCACTGGTGACATGGTAGCTGCTATTGAAGAAATCAAAGAAGAAGATCTTGAACAGGTAGTATCTGAAACTACATGTGCTAATAAAAACCTTTACAAAGAAAGCATTGACGAAGATGTACACAAAGTGGAAGTACATGGTTAATCATCGACTAATGACTCAAAGCATATTCTTGAAGCATATGGAGAAATTAGAGATCAAATGGACAAAGAAGATTATATTGAAGTCTTAAAGACAAACGATATGATTTTTGAAAGTTCTGAGGCTGCCGAAATATCTATCAATGAGATGTTAAAAGAATATTACAGTGGATCCTATGTTGGTATTGGTATTTCACAGGAAATTGACACTGTTTCTCTGGATAATATAATTGTCGAGAAGTTAAGGGAAAGGGCGGGGGGTCTGAGAAATCAACAAGGAGATACTCTACATGGATCAACAGACAATGAAGATTTTTTATCATTTGAAGATGTAAGAGGAGGTCAAAAGAAACTTCCGGGATTTTAACCAAGATGTGGCTCAAAGCTTCGTTTGAGTTCTTCCACGACAAGTGTGGGGTCGTTTCAAAAAATCACTTTAAGGGGGAGTGTGAAAAATGATAAAGTTGATTATGGGAATATGATAGATTGTTCTAGTAATATTTCTAGAATAGTGTAGGATAATATCTAAGATAAAAAATATCTAGATATTTAGAAGATAAAGTTTCACTAGAATTTTATCTGTAAAAGTCTCTAGAAGAATTTCTAGAACCATCCATGAACAAGTATAAATATGGATGGTCATGTACATTTGTAAGCAACCCAAATCAAATAGTCTTCTTCTATACCAAAGTTTTTCTATCCAAAATACTCTTTGTCCCTTCTAGCTTCCTCTTTCTTAGTTAAATCTTCTGATCTTAGTTAACGATCTTGGGCTAGAAAAAGATTTCCAAAATTATATTTTTCTTATGCTATTCTCTAGAGGGGAAAGTAGGAGTAGAGTCCCCGTCAATTTAAACATCAATGCTTTACAAAGGTAGGTGACACAACTAACCAAGCTTTACTAATACTAATACACTCTCCATATTCAATATTCAAACAATATAATCATCATTTTTCAACAAATCCTCCACAGGTATGCGAACACGTGCAACGTCACTCAACCACAATGGCAGCTTTGCAGAACTAGATGATTACAATTTTCTATTTTGCCCTTTGTCAATACCATATATAACGATTGATGATTGTACATGACCTTTATCCTATATTCTCTCCTCAATTAAATATTATATTGTATGTATCTCTTCATATTGTCTAACCTCTGTCTCTATATGTACTCTAATATTTAAGTACTTTAATTTCAATTTAAAATGGCAATTGTTTAAGTGTTCAAAATTAAATAATTAAGAAGAAAAAATGTTATACAGCTCAATGATAATGTGAAAAGGATTACTCATAAATGAACTTCAAATTTATTACAATAAATTTTAGTGATTAATGAAAAGTTTTCTGTTATGGAACTTAAATGTACTATTTAAATAATAATAATAATAATAATAATAATAATATAATAATTATTATTATTATTATTATTATTATTAATGAATAATAATAATAATAATAACAATAATAATAATATAGTACCTCAACTGTATAAGATTATTTTGGTATTTCAACTTTCAACTTTTTCCCCACTTTTAGTAATAAGTAAAATATATGATGATCTGAATTAATTTAAGGAAGTGAACAGTCAAAGAAAGTGCAACAAATGATACAATTTAATATTTAAAAATTTGTATAACATTTTTATTCATAATAAGGGTAAAATTATAATTCAACCTATAACTTTTTTTATTCCACTTATAATAATATACTATATATCCTACATAACTTCTACATTTGCATACAACATAACGTTTTCAAACACAGGTATATGTTGGGGGCCTCTGCGCGCACGGACAACATACATCTAGTATCAATACAAATTAGAAATTTCTTATTTAGGTTTTCCATCGTTCTTCCTAAATTAAAATATATATCTTTAACCCATTTCCTTAAAGATATTGTAATGAAAATTAACAACATAGCAACATATTGAGATTGTAGGGGTTGAATTTACTGGCCAATTATGGTTTTAGTTGGGGAAGGTAAGGTTTGGATATTTAATTATAATGGGTAATAATTAGTTAGGTTTGACTTTATATATTTCTTTGTTATTATAGTATGATTCATGTTTTGATACATTGAGACATGTAATTAAAAAGTTGATGTATTGTAGTATATGAGGATCATTAAATTTATGTTATTTGGAGATACTGAAACTAAATTCTAGGCTCGAAATTTGGAAAAAAATATTTGAAAGACTTGACATATTAATGGTCATCAAGGTTAGGGTAACTTGGTTAGATTCGATGTGAGTTTTTGAGTCTAGGCTAATCCTTAGTAATATGGATATTGTTAGTTTTGAAGTCTTATTGTGATTATTTATTTATATAGATTGTATTGATTTATAGTCAACCGAAAGAGGGCTCAAGTTCTAGAGTCATTGCTCGACTATTTGAGGCAAGTGAATTTCTAAGTTCTTGTTAAATGTATTTCCTTGTAATATGTATTTATGGGTAATGATACTTGGTTGGGTTGACTTGTCCACATTAATTAATTCTAATGATGAAAAAAATGTAATAAAATGCAATGTGATTAATTGACTTGATTTATTATGTGTGACTCTGTTCTTTCTTTACCCGTATACTTGTGATAGTGTGAGGTGATTGGATATGATTGAGATGCATCATCCCTCTTATTGAAATCATATTGTGCACACAAATTGACATGAGACTGAGTATATGTTGGGTATGTGGAGGTCGTCCATGTTGGGGATTGTGATATATTATGATTATAACTTGGGCGTGTGGAGATCGTCCGTGCGGAATTATTTTATTTTATGATAGTGCATTGAGATTGTCCGTGCAGACATGTGGATAACATCCATGTTGGTGTATCGACCTTGCGAGTCCTCCATGGATCATGAACTCTCGATGTATTTCCGAGGAGGATTATGTATATACGATTGAGTGAGTACTTCGTATTCTAAGACATGTCATTTTATGGTATCATATTGCATTGCATCCCATGACATCCTTTATTCTTGATGATTTTGTGTTTTATTGGTGGTTGGAAAGTACTTAATATTTGATTACCTCTATATGATGAACTTGATCTTGTGTGTTGTTGATACTGTAAGTGCTTTGTTTGTGGAAATTGTTGTTAAGGATATATAATTTGTTAAAGTGATTGTTTTTGAGCTGGGTGCTATGTAAATTATGAACTATTAGGTTTGATTGGTTTTATGCAAGTTCAATTAGAGGTTCGGTTAGTGTGTAAGGAGTAGTCGTACTTTATTCCAGTAGCTTGTTTTTAGAAGTTTACTTGTTGAGTAAAGTGTGGTTTGATACTTACCCCTTTCTTCTACATTTTTGTAGGTTACTAGCCCGACCTTGTGTTATTTTCTCTTCTCCTTGTCTGAGACTTCTAATGGAGGTTTGTGAGGTAGCTGCTTGTCATTTCAACGGACCTTCTTACTCCTATTCATGATCTTGTTCTATTCTGGAAACAATGCATTTCAGAAATGTAATTTACTTTCAATCAATTGTAATACTTTAGAGGTTTGATACATGTGACAACCAAATTTTGGGTGTAGTTTTGAGTTTATTATAAATTTTCTGCATTTAATTGTAGTGGTTTTGAGTTTTAGGTTGACTATTCTTAATGCAATAAGACGAGTACCATCACGTCTATTTTTGGGATGTGAAAAATGATATTAGACCCATGGTTCATAGGTCTCACGTGTGTAAATGTTGAGTCTAACTAGAGTCTCAAGGATCGATAATGTGATGTCTGTACTTATCTTTGAGCGGCTATAGTGAATTTTAGAAAAAACAATTCACTTCTTGAATATCTATCGTTCATCCTCTGTCTGTTCTTATTTTTATCGCTTCATTTCATTCTCTCACTTATGTGAGAACTCGTGCGCAGTTCCTCATTTGAGTAGTTGGTACCCTGTATAGCTTGAATATTTGATATGGTACTAAGGTTGAAGTGATATTCTTGTGGAGATGATGTGTGATCATATTTAGAATGTTCAATGATTTGAAGGAATTGTGTAAGGTTATGGTTTGATGATTCACTTTGAGGATAAATAAACTATTAGGTTGAACAATAGTTAAGGGACTTCATGAGCGTCTTATATTTTTTTGAGGCTAGTTATTAAGAAATGAGATTAGTACTTGTGTTGTATAAGTAATATCTTGAGTGATTTGACAATTGGAAGTAAAATGATTAAAAGGATGGCTAGATAATGAATATTGTGAACTTGGAAAATACAATTGGTAAAGTTATCATAACATGAATGGGTTTCCTAACGAATGATGAGAATGATGTTACACAAGTTGAGGTCATTAATATCTACTTCGCTTTCATAAGTTGAATGTTTATCCAATAGTGTCATGATTTGACTACTAAAATAGTATGAATTCCCACTTGGTACGAGTTATGGAGTTTGTTACTCCTACTACCGATTTGATTTACAAAGAACTATATATCGCTTTGGATGAGAGGCCAAACAGATTTAGTAGCATATTTTAGTTACTTAATAGTCATAAATATATAGCTTATTTGAGTACATTCTTGTCGCTGTATGTGTATTCTAGTGGTGGATCTAACGAACTTTCACGAGGTGGTACAAGTTTTATATGAAAAGGGACATGTCAATTGTATGCGTGAATACTAACTATATAATGAGTTATTAATTGTATCACATGCTCATATTATTAGATTTGATATTGCATTCACGTTTGAGAAACAAATTTGTTGGTTACTACGGACGCTTGGGTCAAGCATTATTTATAAGAAAGAATTTAGTGGTGGATCTTAGGTAGGGACTTATTGTGTTTAGGTTGTGAAGTGTATCTCGCGGATTTTAAATGAGTGGTGATTTCATCATTAGCTCCATGAAAGTGCATCAATATTAGGATGACAAACGTATGATTAAAGGAACTCCCAACAAGTATACTTGTATGAAGGTAATTAGAATTTCAGTAAGAAACTGAGTATAAAATTGAGTTAGCTCTTTGGATGTAATTGGTATAACTGGGTATCAGATGTTATATTATGAAAATATGACTTGGTGGATATGACAAGAGCTAACTGAGCGTGATTGTAATAAGGGTACGTGATGGATTGTGACTGATATGCAACTATATAATAAGGATTGTTGGTTAAACGAGTTGTGTATGGTAATAAAAACTTGCAAGCATCTAATGTGTGGTTTTCAACTATTTGATAAGTAATGTGGGTGTATAATAAGTTTTAGGATATTTGTTCAGATTTAAGAGACAAAGAGGTGTCTTTAGAGAATGGAAAATTCAGTTTAGAGACATTTGGTTTCATCTCTTTTGCCCTAGTCATGGTAATAGTGTTATGGGTTAATTAAATTGGTTAAAACTTGTTATACCTCAGAAATCCAAGGACCTAGGCTAGAGTCTCACCTAGTGTCTAATGATTCAAAATAGTGTTTCCAGGACTATATAAAGGTAATTAACTTGATTTAGAAATATTACAGCCTAAACTATAAGGGACGACAATGACGTCCGAAAAAGTAGTGAAATTTAACTAGTAAACATTAGGTCCTGTGAAGTTTTGATAGCGTCGTATGAAGTCTAAAACTTGTAAAAATACATTAAATAGGTAAAATAATGTTTATAGGATAAAAAGATCCACGTACGAC
>JAKWJD010000150.1:0-27134 GCA_027705065.1 Solanum peruvianum
GTGTCCCTTACTTGATACATGTGAAATGTGAATATGAGTTACTGACTTAGTATGCCAAAGCTTCTTATTCTTGTATATGTGATTGACATGTGACCTAGGACATAGTAAAGAATGTCTCTTATCTAGAACCTTTACCTAGATGGAAGGTCATGATATCCTTTAAGTGGAAAGTCGTAATGGTATCCTTCTTGTGTGAATGGTGGACTTAAGGTTGATTTGTTTGAATGGCATGAGATCATCCATAGGAAAGTTATTGAGCTATCCTCTTGACCATTGTAGGTAGCCTTAGTGGATCCTCTTTGGTAAGGTGTCATGTGATTGGGTTGTGAACAAGTTATGGTACCTCTTCGTATGCTCCTTTATTGAAATACTCTATAATAACAAAGGCTACCACCAAGTGAGTATGCTATGAAAGTTTCTCTAAATAAGTAGACATTAGTGAACAAAGAAACACTTCATAGTCCTTAACCATGTGCCTACGTGGGATGTGTCCTAGTCCTACCATTGGCAAGTGGAACACCGTTCATCTAAGTAGGTTCATGACTCCGGATTCCATGCATAGACATTATGGTCTATGTCAATTATTGTCTATTCTCATCATATGGGATACCTACTAGTGTTGGTGAAGTTCTATGAAGTTTAAGTTATGGTAGAGATGCTATCTAGGCATTGCACAACTAGGCTTTGAAGATGTTAGTGTGTGAGTGCCTAGGTCTTATCCAAGACCATTATTGGAATGTCATTTAATGATCAATGTCTCTTAATGAATTAATGAATATAATTACTTATGTTGGAAAGTATGTTGATGAATATGTACTTACCTAGATTTGTTTAAGGATTGCCTACTTAAGGTGTAACGGGGGCATGAGAACGGTCACTTTATGTATCACTAAGGGAAATATTAAGAATAACTCTAGATAGGAGAGTAAATTGATAAGGTAGACATGATGTAAACTTAGGTATTGTTTAAGAATTATTTAGGTAATCTTGGAGAGTGTGTATGGGCTGTCTCTTCTTGAATTACTCAAGTAAGTCTTTCGATAATATTTGGAAGGAGAATGTCATATTATATGCATATAATATTATGGTTAAGTGAGAATGATCTTATCTTATGTAGTCTAAAGGGTTTCTTTGGTGTGTGTGAAGGGATTGTTTGGGTGGTCGCTTCATAAGTCACTCAAGTGAGCCTTAAAATTACCTTTGGTAGGGGATCTCATGTTTATGTGTTTCAATATATTCTTGATGCTATATTGTGGTGTGTGAGTTTCATTTGAAGTTACAGTGAAGTCACTGTAACGTTACTGTAAGATTTTATAATTTCATATAATTTTGATATGTCTTGGAATGTATTCTAACTGTGATGCTTGGTATTTAAATGTGATTATTATGCTTATAATATGAAATTTTAATCAAAAAGAGAATGTTTCTACCTAAATGTTTGTTTCTCATGATTTTATGCATTATGCCATAGTTAGTACATGCATTGTACTAATTCCATACTTTTTTTCATTATCTAAAGTTCTAGGTGAAAGGTGATAGGTGTCCCGAAGAATAGCTTGGAATCTAGACTCTTTCAAGCAAAGTTGAAGTATGTCCTCACTTGATTCGAGGACATAGCTATCTTTAGATTTCTTTTATTCAAAATCGTATAATAGATTAAGTATTTCAATATTTCGATTGTATGGGTCCGTGTCCAAGTATTCTTGAGTCTAAGATTGGCGTATAATGAGACTTAGTATTTTCCTATGGTTTTATATGATATGTAATTCGTGTGAAAAGTTTTAATTCCACACTACCTTTCATACATGTATGCAATAAATGATATCATAGGGCTTGTACAAGACCTCCAAGAGGTCAAGTACGCCTTGTAATGCTCCAAGAACACCATATCTTCTAGGGGGTAATATCGGGTCATGACAACTTATCCCCCTTAAATTCTAGCCTAGTCACTATTACTCCATATATTTTATGTCAAAAACATTTATCCAATAATCTCACTTCTCCCTATTCCTATCACATCCCAAAAATCCCCTCTCCTTGATTATCTTTTTTTTTTGTTTTTACTTACTTTTGATAAATAAAAAAAAAACATTTGATAGTAGATTCTTTTGTCAGTCCTTTTAGATTTAATATGCTTTTATTCGATAATATCTTTTGCTATGACTATTTAGAACATAATTTTTCTTTTCTATTAATTCTGACAGCCACTCCATGTTGAAATGACCCCAACCCTTGGTTGGGTTAGTATACTACAGTACGATTGTACACACTTGCATTGGAAGTTGTGTCTTTGATGACATCACAGATCAGTGATCTTTTTCTTTTTTTAAAAAAAAAAAAAAAGAAAGAAAGCTAGTACGATGTGCATGTGTATTGAGTATAGGAAGTTGAATAAGGTGTCTCTAAAGAACAATAACCCCATGTTTAGGAATTATTATATGTTCAGCCAGCATTAGCTTACCACAGGGTTCTCAAAGATTGAGTTGAGGCATAATTACAATAAGCTTGGGATTAGGGAAGTTGATATCACTAAGACCACATTTAGGACTTCATATGGCCACTACGAGTTCCATGTAATGTCTTTTTGGATTATTAATGCCCCTACATACTTCATGGACTTGATAGCGTGAGTTTTTAGCTCATATATTGATTCATTCATAACTATATTCATAGATTACATTCTGGTACACTCAGGAGTAGGAGTGATCATTAGCAGAATGTGAGGATTATTCTCTAACCTTTGAAAAACCAACAACTTTATGCCAACATCACAAAGTGCAAGTTTTTTCTTGAGTATATAGAATTCTTTGGCATGTGCTTTCAAAGGATGGTATGAATGTAGATTCCGCTAATATTGAAGTTACTTCTTATTGGCCTAGGACCTCTTTGGTAACTATATTTTAGAATTGTTTTCAATTTCATTGGTTACTCAAAGGGTTTATAGAGAGCTTCTCCACCATGGAAATACCTTTGATATGGTTTACTCTTTTTTGATGTTCCCTTTGAGTGGTCTAAGGAATGTGAATAGATATTTTTCAAAATTAAGAAGATACTAACTTTTCTCCTATATTGACTCTTCCAGTTAATCCAATGTTTTTTTGGGTTATGTATTGATGCAGCAATGTTATGTTATTGAATGTGCACAAAGGAAACATAAGGTACATGAGCACAAGCGCCCTGCTCATGACATTAACGTGGCATAAGTGTCTTTGTGTTTAAGATCTGGAGGCACCACCGGTATGGAGTTCATAATTAGATTAGAGTTATTAGAGGAGTTTGAAGTACATAACGAGCCAAAAGTAATATAATTGTAGATGGCATCACTTCATTGAGCTTTGAAAGTACTATGACCTCTCTATTATCCAACCATCCGAGCAAGGTGAATGGTAGTAGAGGATGCCTTTATCCAGAAGGTAGTGAGTTAGTTAGTCTAGCCCTCCTGTCTAATATGAGAGTGATCATTAGCTTGTTACATTTACTGCTTGGAAATAACATGATTAAGTTGGGTTTTTTAGATTCTATGTGTGCCATTACCTATATGACAATCATGTACTCTTTGCATAATCAGATCTCTAGCCGTTAGTTTTATGATTAAACCTTGGTTGAACTTCATTATTGGGTGTTAGCGTTGTCATGCCTGCCATATTACCATTTATACATATAGATTTTTGAGGTTTTCATGTTGTATTTGTGTTTAGAGAGTTGGGGGGTAAATCTAGATGATACTTCTTGATGGCCATGTTTCTTGATACTGTATCTATCTGAGCATTACGAAGATATATTTTTTTATGCATCAATACAAGAAAAGAGACATAATGAGAGATATTGAAGACTATGTATCATCTTTCAAGAATTTACACTAGATAAAGGGGAAGAATTTGAGACCTTGTAGTGAGTTTTAGAGATTGACTATTTCGGAGAGGAAGTAAGATCACATCATTATAGACTTTGTGGTAAGTTTGTGCCCGACTTCTAGAGGTGTTGCAGATATCTGAGTCATCGTTGATCTATTGGACAAGTCTATACAGTTCCTCCCCATTAAGTATTTATTTAGCACCGAGAAGCTTATGTGTATCTACTCTCAAGAAGTGTTAAATATTTATGGTTTCCATCTCTATCAACTAAGTATCCTTAATTCACTTTTATTTTCTAGATGACCTTTCAAGAAAAGGTCGACACTCATGTTTACCAATGAACAACTTTCCAACGCCTAGTGATGATTAGTCGGAGCAATAATTTTCATGTTATTGAATATATGTTGTGATCCTGTGTTATTGAGTTTAAAGGTTAGTGGGACCAGTTTTTCCTTTTTCCGGAGTTTTCATACAACAACAACACTTCATTATTTAAATTAACTCATTAGAGGCCTTATATGATAGGCTTTTTCACTCTTAGGTTAGTTCGTTTAAGTCTACAAATCCTAGACCGTGTGGCACTAATTTGATAGAGGAGGTTTTAATATATGTGAGGGTGATTTAAGATAGACTTTGGATGTATTAGAGTAGGCATAGAAGTTATTCAGATCATGGTGGAGGCCTTTGAAGTGTTCAGTTGTTGATATAATTTTTTTCTATAAGTCGCGCATTTAGGGGATGATGATATTTGAGAAGGGGGAGGGAGGGAAATCTTAGCCCTAGGGTTCTTCTTAAGCGAGGCCATCCTTCCAGGTGGTTGCTTCTAAAGCATCCCTGATATTGCTTATGCATTCCTCGCTTTAGCTGACTAGGTTCGTTTATGCTAGGCTCAACTTTTACAACTCAAAACTCGCAAAAGTGAAGCTTGCCTTTTTTACGCCACACAGTTTAGTGACGTTAGTGTGCATTTAAGCTAACATCATCTAGGTTTTTAGTCAAGTGTTGTCCACAAATTTAACATTTATTGGGTATTGTTCTTGCAATTTCACCTCTATTTAAGCCCTGATTTGACTTATTTTATGTCCGGAATGATCAGTTTATCATGGATACTTGAGTTTCTAATAATGCTTAAATTATTCTCAAAAACATTAAGAGGATCATTCATTGTCATCAATATAAAATTCAGTTGTATAGTGCAATATAACTCTTCGTCGAATCTTACAAAGAGTTATATAATGCAATGAATTTTGTCAAGAAATTCAAAATGTATTAGTTAATTGGTAGCATTTAAGAAAAAATAGTGAATGAATCAACCAAATTTTACAAAAAGGGTTTTGGCATCAAGAGGTACATATGGGTACATGTGTTTTTCAATAGTTCTAGTTCATCATGGACAGTATGAATCATCATCAATGACACTGATATTTATTTTGTCTCATATCGTTGATTTATAGAATGTCCTCTTGGTCTCATCTAAATCAGTAAAAATCAACCCACTACTTTACGAAATCTCTCTTTCGAGAAAATATAGGGTGGGGGAATACCTATGAACCAAAACATATCTTAAAAGCAAATCATGGAAACAAAACCTACCGTAATGCGTATTAGACTAATTACTCACTTAAATCAATGTCTTTTTAACATCAACAAAAGATAGGATTAGTTTTCAACCTTAATCCATGAGATATCAACATCCTAATTAGCTAAATCTATAGATGAACAACGAAAAATAGCAAAATACAATGCCAACTAAATTATATCAACACCCAACCCCATAATTCCACTCCTAGACTTAGGAGTTTTATCCAACTACCATAAAGTAAAGAAATTATAATTAGAATGTACATAGTCATGGATGTGATGAAACTAAGATATAATAATAGCACACATTCCATTTCAACTTCAATTTGTCAAATCATAGAGCAACTTGTAAAACCTCAATGTTAAGAGTGTTTTCTCAAGAACATTAAAATGTAGGAACTATAAATCTCTATTCTAAAAAATATTCCAAAATATCTATATCTAAAAAGATTTTAATTTTTCTCTCTCCTTGGGATATTCAAAGTTTCCCAAATTTTTACCCAAATTCCACTGCATAACGTCTTTTGCGACATAAATGAGGCTCATCTAGCTGATTTTCTAGATCTATGTCTCCTCCTTATTGAGACATTCTCTTACTTAGGCATTAGATATTAGAACCATAGGAAGCGAGCTATTTTTGTTTGTCATTCACATTCAGTGAATCGCCGAGTACAACCTTTGTTCACCTTTTAAGCCTTCACTTTTATCAAAGTCATGTCCCCTTTAGCGATTTTAAACATGTTCTCCTTTTGCATTCAATGAGTGACCAGTTCTGTTGTATGTTTTCTAGCGTAACTAAATGACTCAAGTGGCACACACAGTCACTTTGCGTAACAACCCAAAAAAAATGAATATGCTAAGATATGTTTAGTGTGTCTAGAATGCCTACGATTAGACCGGGTTCACACGGATCGATGCGCGAAGAACAAAACCTATAAAACTTTGCGACAACCAAGCCAACTAACTTGGGGAGTTAGTGAAGCTAGGAAAGGTTGGGTCCAGCAATGTAGAGCTCCCGAATTTACCTGGATGAGTCTTTATCAGACTTAAAAAGGGGAAATCTTAAGTTGGAGGGTCTAGGGGTAAAATGGTCTTTTTCCAGGATAAGGGTAGTATCGTAATTACCCTAAATATGCATTTAATTATTTAATGAATAAGGTGGATGGGTATTTTGGGGACAGAGAGCCGAAATTTTCCTTTTAGCACCTTGTTGGGTAATTTCACCCAAGTAAAGTTGTTTAATAAGCTATGTAAAATGAAGAAAAATAAGTGAAATCACTGAGGATCGAACTTGTGACCTCACCATGTTAAAAATCATTGAAATAATGCGAGTTAAAAAGAATGTGTCATGTGGGATTCGAACCCGTGTGGCTTGATCAAAAATGAAAAGAAAAATAATAAAAAATTAAGATTGAGGTGTGTGGGGTTCGAATCCACAACCTCTTTGTCAAACATTAGAGAGAATTAAAAGAAAAATGAAAATTGAGGCATGTGGGAATCGAAACCACAACCACACGGTAGAATAAAGGAAATTAAGAATAAAAAAATGAGGTTGTGGGGTTTCGATCCCACACCCTCCTGGTAAAAAAAATTGGTTTAAGGAAAAAGGAAAATAAAAGATAATGAGGTTGTGGGGGTTCGATCCCATATCCTCTCAATCCCAATGACAAAAAAATAAAAAGAAAAATCAAGGGAAAATTGAAATGAAGGCGTTGGGGCTCGATCCTGGGTCCCCAAGTCGTGCGAATCAAACCAAAATAAATTAAAACGTAAATGTTGTCCAAGGGATTCGAAATTGGGTTCCCTTGCCCAATTCCATGTTGATACATAAGTCATATGTGAATAAATGTTCAAAAATAATGTTGCCTACATAGATTGAAATAAAGATCTTGGTATATATACAAAGTGCGTAAGTCTTGTACCACATAATCTTATGAAGGTATGAATCACTTAAACGAAGCATGATTGAAGCCTCATGGTTTGTATGTATAGAGTCATAAGTCTAGCATACGTGTAAAGTAAGTGAACCTAAGATGTATGTAACGAAATGATGAAACCCTAAAAGGATCAAGCAAGAGTGTGAAAAACACTAAATGGCCAAGTGCATTGGCATATGATGAAATGAACATTCACGTAAAAAGGGGTGAGTAATTATGAAGAGCAAATATGCTAAAGATAACGAATGTGGTGACAACATGATAAGAGGCTAATGTGAAAGATGAGATCAATCTCAAATGAGCCTAAGTAAATATTACCAAAACGTACTCACCTATGAGAGTGTAAAGCTAAAGAAGAGACCAGTCTATATGAACACTCTAACGAAAGTATGGAGATTATGTATACTTGATACTAATGATAAGATGAGAAATCATCTATTGTGCTATGATGTCCTCATACTAGAAGTCAGCTTCCATGACGTATGAGTTGAATGTAATGGAACTTTATACTGAGCACCGATAGGCTAGCTATGAGCGGTGATGCCTTCTTTTGGAAAGGGAGGAAGTTCACGTAACTCTCATGAGATGAGACTGTCCGGCATGCCGGTATGGGTCTCCTTATATCTCCTAGTCTTTGAACCTATACTGCCTATATAGGGATCTAGCAGGGTTCTATTCCCTATGTACGCTAGCATATTTTGGTTCACGCCGGTGATTCCACCTCTTTTCGGTGTTAGGTAGACACTGGATTTCGTGATGCTCACATGATGTATGTCAGTTAAAGTTAAAGTTCCCAAATGAATGAATGACGTCAGCCTCAAATGATGCACATAATGATATGAACGATACCAAAGGTGTTAGGATAGAATAATCAAGAGGTGAGTTATACTCAAGTAATGACACTAGGTTATACTTGATCATTGCACAGCAAACCCAATTAGAGTCTTAAACTACATCCTAGGCATGGATAGTGTTTACATTAGATTATGAATGAATGGAATGACGTACGTATAAATGAATGCAGACTCTATGTTTGCTAAAGAAGACTCCTTTGTTGAGGTCCCATATGTTGAGCCCTCATTTTGGAAGTCTTAATGTCAAGTCCATGATTCCAAGGTCTCATGTCATATGAACGAATTATATGAAATATGTTATGTGCTATATGCAATATGTTATGTTCTGTGTGTAAGATGTTATGTGCTGTGTACAATATTATATGTATCATGATGCATGTTAGTCTCATGGAATGACTTTCCTAAACCAAATTTGGAAAGTATCCTGACTTTCCTAATTCAAATTTGGCAAGTCCCCTGACTTTCCTAATTAAAATTTGGCAAGTCCCCCGACTTTCGTAATCCCAATTTGGCAAGTCCACAGACTTAACTTTCCATAAATCATGTTGTTAGGAAAGAGATATTCATACTCATGCATGTCCTTTGTGTCTGATTGCATATACCCATACTTAGTACAAGTGTTTACTAATCCCATACAACTCTCCATTTTTAGCTGCAGGCACAAATGGACGTTAGAGCTTAGAGATAGACGGCAAAGCTATCCGGACTCGGAGCATTCATCCGTACTTGGTAGGCCCTAATGCATTCGAGGACGCTTTCCCATTATATTCTAGCTTAGTTATAGGATTGAGCTAGTGGAGTATGTTCCACTAGCGTTTCTTTCCCGTTTATTTCAGACATTGTGAGTGTGTTTGGTATGAAGGAAAACATTTTCTGGAAAATGTTTTCCAATTTTCTAATGTTTGGTTGGGGCAATGTTTGGAAAATGTTTTCCAAATCAACTCATTTTCCTCAAAATTAAGGAAAATGACTTCCCTTCGAAAATTAAGGAAAACATTTTCCAAAGCTCTCCTCCAATTTTAAATTATATTTTTTTTGGGAAAAACATCAATTTTAAAAAATATTTTCAATTTCAAATTTTATTTTTTCACCCGATCTCTAACCCCCCCCCCCAACACCACCCCCTCCCCAAAAAAATTGATTTTGTTTTTTTTAAAAAATATTTTCAACTCCAAAATTTTATTTTTAAGCTTCTACCTCTCTCCCACCCCCCCGGCCCCAGCCCCTCTATCCACCTACCAGCCCCCTCACCCCCACCCCCAACCCCCCAAAAAATTAATTTTGTTTTTTAAAATACTATAAACTTCAAATTTTATTTTTTCACTCCTACCCCCTCCCTCTGCCCCCACCCCCACCCCACACACACACACTACCCCCCCCCTATCACCACCACCCAAAAAAAAATTGTTTTTAAAAAATATTTTCAATTTCATAAATTATTTTGTATGCTAGTAAAAATAAAAGATGTTCCTCAAAAATATTTTTCATTCATAAATCAAACACTAAAAATCATTTGCGGAAAATATTTTCTACTCACCAACCAAACATGAGAAAATAAGTCCAAAATCTACTTGTTTTCCAGGAAAACATTTTCTAGGAAAACATTTTCCATGGAAAACATTTTCCTTCATACCAAACACACCCTGTATTGGTGCCATTTTTGCAAGTATACACTTAATACAGTATTGAACTATTTCTTCATTTGATGTTCTTAATGTTAGATAGTTGATGGTGAATGTTTATGAATTTAAGTATAATGATTTACATGCATGTTACGAAACAAAAATTTCAAAATTTTCCCTAAAATTAACCTAGTGAAGTAAGCATGACGTATGTAGGCTTGACTACAACCTCTTAGTGGTCAACGACGCCGGTCTTGTCTGGGGTCTAGATTCCAGTCGGGAAAAAGTTTGTATCAGATCATTAGGTTAAATTACGAAGATAAAAAAGTTCACATCAACCACATTGAGTAGTTTCTAAGTCATGGTAGTGAAGTGCACCACTATCCTGAATTAGAGATTGCATGATGCGTAGGAAAATTTCCCTTCTTCTAATCTCATCGTGCCTTTTCCTAATGTCTTATTCTTGATGTTATGAGTGTGTCTAATATCAATCTTTGTTGTTTTTAAAGAATGAATACTAGGAGAAAGATTGGTCAGAGGAGAGGAGGAGCAACTGCTGGGGACAAGCAGGTTCCACCCCAACTATTTCGATTAACACTGCTGGGTTGACTGATGTAGAGGTGCGGGCATCTCTGTCTCATATGGCACAGGCCATCACTATGCAAGCCCAGGCCATGACTGACCAGGTTAACCGGCAGAATGTTAGGACGGAGAACCCACCAGTTCGTAGCATGGCTGACAGGCTGCGAGACTTCACGAGGATGAATCCTCCTATTTTCACAGGGTATAAGACTTTAGAGGATCCCAGGAGTTTGCGGACGAGGTGCATAAGATTTTGGTGTCTATGGTGGCCACAAATACCGATAAAGAATAGTTGGCTTCCTATTAGCTTAAAGATATTGCACAGAATTGGTGCATGATGTGGCAGGATAGCCGAGCTCTAGTCAGTGTTCCGGTCACTCAGGATCTGTTTAAGACAACCTTCCTGGAGAGATTCTTCAAGATATACATGAGGGAGGCCAAGGTTGAGGAGTTTATCAACCTTAAGCAGGGATCAATGACAGTCAGGGAGTATTCCCTGAAGTTTGTTAAACTATGAAGGTATGCTACTTCCCTTGTATTTAAAAGCAGGGATGGGATGAGTAGGTTTCAAAGGAATCACCGGAGATCTGGAGGAGTGTCGGACTGCAATGCTCCAAGATAACATGGACCTCTCCAGGTTGATGGTGCATATCCAGCAATTAGAGGACAACTAGAAGAAGAGGGGCGTCTATGATGCTAGGAGGCCTAAGCCTCACGATCAAGCAAGTCCTAGTAATGGAAGCAACAGAAACAATTTATGCATTCGTGAGCAACCCAGATTCAAAAAGGGGCAACAAAATTCACAGAACTCTAACTTTTAGAGGAATACAACACCTAAAGGAGGCAGACCCAAGCCAAAGAAGGTTAATAGAGGTGATATGCAATGTCACAGAAAGAACAATTCTAAGTGAGGCCGTGCTCACTGTGGAGATCGTAGACAGGGCAATAATGCCTGTTTTGGTTGCGGTAAGAGCGGGAACATGGTTAAGGACTGCCCACAGAACAGGGGTCCAGCTGGAGGTAATGCTCAGCCTAGGCTTGATCCACAGGGTGCACTAGCAGCCAAGCCTCCTAAGAGTAACAGGTTCTTCGCCCTAATTGGCCAAGAGCAGCAGGAGAAGTCCGCTGATGTGGTCACATGTATGTTGCAAGTATTCTCAACTTCTATTTATTATTTACTTGATCAAGCGTCTACGCTTTCCTTTGTGACTCCTTTGCTTGCTCTCACTTTTGAGATATTGCCTGAAGTTTTGCATGATCCTATAGTGGTTAGTACACCTTTAGGAGAAAATGTAAGAACTGATACAAGGATTGCCCAGTAGTTGTAAGTGGTAAGACTATGTGTGCAGACTTGGTTGAATTACCAATGCATGATTTTATGTTATTCTTGGCATGGACTGGCTTCATAGTTGTTTTGCTTGTATGGATTGTAATAGTAGGGTTGTGAGATTTCATTTCCCTAATGAAGAAGAGCTGGTCTAGGAGGGGTACAACTCGAGTCGCCCTAATCCCTTCATTTCGAACCTTAAGGCCAATAAAATGATGTCCAAGGGGTTATTGTGTCATCTTGTGAGTGTTAATGATTTAGATCATGAAATTCCTTCCATAGACTCAGTGAATGTAGTGAATAAGTTCCAAGATGTATTTCCTAATGATTTGCCTAGAGTTCCTCCCCTTGAGAGATTGACTTTGGTATTGACTTAGAACCCGATACTAAACCAATTTCAATTCCTCCATACAGAATGGCTCCATCTGAACTCAAAGAGTTGAAGCTGCAGTTAAAAAATCTCACTGGTAAGGGTTTCATTCAGCCGAGCATATCCTCTTGGGGCGCTCCAGTGTTGTTTGTGAAAATGAAAGATGGAACCCTTAGAATGTGTATCAATTATCGGCAGCTCAACAAAGTCACTATCAATAATAAGTATCCACTTCCCAGAATAGATGACTTGTTCAATCAGCTTTAAGGGTCTAGTTTCTTCTCAAAGATTGATCTTCATTCAGGGTACCAAAGACAGTCTTTCTTACCTGTTATGATCACTATAAGTTCCTAGTTATGTCATTTGATCTCATGAATGCACCTGCTGCATTTATGGATCTCATGAACAGGGTCTTTCGTGAATACCTTGACTCTTTCGTAATAGTATTCACTGATGACATTCTCATCTAGTGTAAGACATAGGAAGAGCATGAACAACATTTAAGACTAACCTTGTAGGTACTAAGACAACATCAGTTGTATGCCAAATTCAGCAAGTGTGAATTCTGGCTTAGATCAGTGACCTTCCTGGGTCATGTTGTGTCCGACAAAGGTGTGGAGGTAGATCCCAGGAAGACTGAGGATGTTAAGAACTGGCCAAAACCTCTTTTCCACTGATATCCGTAGCTTGCTGGGATTGGCTGGTTACTACCGCAGGTTCGTGGAGGGTTTTTCTTCCATTGCATGCCTCACTGACAGCTTGACTAAGAATAAGGCCAAGTTTGAATGTATGGAGACTTGTGAAAAGAGTTTCTAGGAGCTCAAGGACACGCTCACTTCAGCCCCGGTGCTTACTTTGCCTAAGTGTGGTGAGAATAACACTGTTCATTGTAATGCATCTAGGGTTGGTTTGGGTTGTGTTCTTATGCAGGGTGGTAAGGTGATAGCTTATGCGTCAAGACAACTCAAGGTTCATGAAAAGAATTATCCCACTCATCACCTGGAGTTGGCAGCTGTGTTGTTTGCACTGATATTGTGGAGGCATTACTTGTATGGAGTGAAGGTGGATGTGTTCACATAGCACAAAAGTCTCCAGTACTTATTCACACAGAAGGAGTTGAATCTACGTCAGCGGAGGTGGTTGGACCTGTAGAAGGACTATGACATGAATGTCCACTACCATCAAGGTAAGGCTAATGTTGTAGCTGGTGCTTTGAGTAAGATGAGAATGGGAAGTACAACCTAGTGGGGGTGTTTCATTTCATCCTAGTTCTGAATCATCCTTAGTAGTTGAAGTCAAAGAGGTCAGCATCTTGATCCTGTGTTGATGGTTCTGAAGGACTCAGTGTTGGTTAGGATGAATGAGCCTTTTGCTTTGGGAGATGACGGCATACTTAGGTACCAGGACAGGTTGTGTGTACCAGATGTGGATGATTTGCAGACCAGGATCATTTGAGAGGCCCATGGTTCCAAATATTCCATACGTCCAGGTTCCACCAAGATGTATCATGATCTTAAGCAGATGTATTGGTCGGATGGCATGAAGAAGGACATCGCAAAATATGTGACCAAGTGTCCTAATTGTCAACAAGTTAAGGTAGAACATCTTAAGCCTGGCGGTCTTATTAGATTAACGAGGTTCTGACTTGGAAATGGAAAGCCATTAATATGGACTTCTTGGTTGGTCTTCCGAAGACTAGGATATAGCATGACTCCATGCGTTATTGTGGACAGGATGACTAAGTCTACCCACTTTATCCCTGTGAAGTCTACTTACAGAGCCGAGGATTATGTGAGACTCTACATTGATTATATTGTGAGATAGCATGGGATTCCTTTGCCTATCATTTCAGACAGAGGAGATCAATTTACTCCACATTTCTAGAGATCTTTCCAAAATAGCTTAGGTACACAGGTGAAGCTTAGTAATGCCTTTCATCCTTAGACTGATGGGCAGGCAGAGGGCACCATTCAGACATTGGAGGATATGTATAGGGCGTGTGTGATTGACTTCAGGGGTAGCTGGGACAACCATCTGCCTTTGATAGAGTTGTCGTAGAATAATAGCTATCACTCCAGCATTGGGGTGGCACTATTTGAGGCGATGTATGGTAGAAGGTGTAGGTATCCAGTTGGGTGGTTTGAGGTTGGAGAATCATCCATTTTGGTTCCAGAGATCATTCATGAGGCCTTAGAGAAGGTCAGGGTGATTAGGGACAGGTTGGCGTACTGCTTACATCTGGCAGAAGTCTTATGCAGACAATTCATGAGGCCTTAGAGTTTGATTTGGTGACCAAGTCTATTTGAAGATATCACCTATGAAGGGGTGATGACGTTTTGTAGGAAGGGGAAGTTGAGTCAGAGGTATGTTGGTCCATATGAGATCTTACAGCGTGTGGGTGAGGTGGTCTATGAGTTGTCATTGCCTGCGGAGCAAGCCTCTGTTCATCTAGTCTTTCATGTCTCTATGTTAAAGAAGTGCCTAGGTGATCCATCATCGATTCTACCTATTGAAGGTTAGGCGGTCGATGAAGACTTGTCAAATGAGAAGGTACAGTTGAGATCTTAGACAGACAGGTCATGCGGCTGACAAACAAAGAGATTGCCACAATGAAGGTATTGTGGAGAAACCATCTTGTTGAGGGTGATACATGGGAGGCCAAGGCTGATATGAGATCCCTCTATCCCCATCTTTTATGTCCTTAAGGTTAGATTCCCTACTCTTAAGTGGAAGATTTCTTATCTCTCCATTCTTTGTTGTGACTGCTTGAATGTGCATAATGGTTATGATATGACATGGCGTTGTGCTAGATTGTAAGAAGTGTCATTCGTGGACGAATGTTTGTAAGGGGGATAATGTAATTACCCTAATAAATTAATTTGTTAAGTAACGTTTAGTGTGTCTAGAATGCCTACGATTAGACCGGGTCCACACGGACTGATGCGCGTAGAACCAGACCTCTAAACCCTTGCGACAGCCAAGTCAACTAACTTGGGGAGTTATTTGATCTAGGGAAGGTTTGGTCCGGCCGTG
Source organism: Solanum peruvianum (assembly GCA_027705065.1). NCBI lineage: Eukaryota > Viridiplantae > Streptophyta > Magnoliopsida > Solanales > Solanaceae > Solanum > Solanum peruvianum. The sequence goes on from JAKWJD010000150.1 coordinate 15,161, forward strand.
TAGGGCTCCCGAATATGAAAATTTACCCGGATGAGTTTTTACCAGACTTGAAAAGGGGAAATCTTAAGTTTGGACGGTCAAGGGGTAAAATGGTCTTTTTCCAGGCTAAGGGTAGTATGTAATTACCCAAAATATGTAATTAATTATTTAACTAATAATATGGAGAGGTATTTTGGGGAGAGAGGGCTGAAATTGCCCTTTTAGCAAAATCTTGCTCCACCCAGGTTCGAACCTAGGTGGGAGAAATGATTTTAATTGTTTTATTTAAATTTGTAAATTAATGTAATTAATTAATATTTATTAACTGATTTAATAAAAAGGAAAAATCATATTTATTTAAAGGTTTTAAAGAGTCCTAGTTTAACTAAGTCTTTACCTAAGCCTAAACAACCTTTGACGTTTAACTCTCTCTCTCTCACACGTCAATATCTCTCTTTATTTTCATTTTCTCTCTACCAAAATGCAAGAACTGATCAGCAAATAAAAGTTCTTCACACTTGAAGAACATTCACGTTAAAAACTTATTCAAAACATAACCAAAAACATTAGGCAAAAGGGAGGATTTTTCTGTCGAAGTTTGGTGTTGAGTTTGGAGGAGGTCTTTGGGCAGAAATTTCAAGGTTTGAACATCAAAATAAGGTATGGGTTTTCTTACTGTTGGTACCTTTCCCAATATACCCTTAGGACTCAGATGAATATATTTCGAAAACTAGGGTTGTTCCCCATTGGATGTCCCTGTCACTAGCCAAATTGATTCGTAGTTTGGATTTATTTGCTGGTAGAAATTATGGATGTAATGTGTTTTTGTGATGATCATGTTCATGTATGTGTGTTCGGATTTATGTGATTATTAAAGTATGTTTTTCCAATACTGCGTGATAAGTATGTGTGCAAAGTGTGTGTTGGTGTGGCTCTTGGACACGGATTGGAGTATTGAATAACATGTTTTATGGTTGTATTTCACGTGAACAAACTTGTATAAATCATGATTTTCATATGAAGTATAATGCGGTTGATTTGAGTGAAAAACTATTAGCTAAATGATCCACGAAATGCCCTAAGAATTAACTCAAAATGTTGATGAAAAGAAGCTGAAAAATGTAACTCAAATTTCAAGCACATTGTGTGTTAATTTCAGCCAAGTAAATTTGTTATGTAAAATGAAGAAAAATGAGTGAGATCACTGAGGATCAAACCCGTGACCTCACCATGTTAAAAATCATTGAAATAATGTGAGTTAAAAAGAATGTGGCAAGTGGGATTCGAACTCCTGTGACTTGACCGAAAATGAAAAGAAAAATATAAAAAATAAGAATGATGTTTGTGCGGTTCGAACCCACAACCTCTCTGCCAAACATTAGAGAGAATTAATAAAATTTAAAATTGAGGCGTGTGGGAATCAAACCCACAACCACACGGTAGAATAAAGGAAATTAAGAAGAAAAGAAAATGAGGATATAGGGGTTTGATCCCACACCCTCTTTATCAAAACAAAAAATTGGTTTAAGGAAAAATGAAAATAAAAGATAATAAGGTTGTGGGGGTTCGATCCCACATCCTCTCAGTCCCAATGAACAAAAAATAAAGAGAGAAATCAAGGGGGAAATGAAATGAAGGTGTTGGGATCGATCTTGGGTCCCCAAGCCGTGTGGATCAAACAAAAATAAATAAAAACGTAAGTGTAGTCCAAGGGATTCGAAATTGTGTTCCCTTGCCCAAATTCTGTATTGATACATAAGTCATACGTGAATAAATGTTCAAAAATAATGTTGCCTACATAGATCGAAATTGAGATCTTGGATAACTTACAAGATGCATAAGTCTTGTACCACATAATCTTAGGAAGAAATGAATCGCTTAAACGACCTATGATTGAAGACTCGTGGCTTGTATGCATAGACCCATAAGTCTAGCATACGTGTAAAGTAAGTGTACCTAAGATGTATGTAACGAAATGATGAAATCCTAGAAGGGTCAAGTAAGAGTGTGAAACACACTAAATGTCAAGTGGCATATGATGAAATGAACATTCACGTAAAAAGGGGTGAGTAATTATGAATAAGAAATATGCTAAATCTAATGAATGTGGTGACAACACTATAAGAGGCTAATGTGAAAGATGAGAGCAATCTCAAATGAGCCTAAGTAAATGTTACCAAAATGTACTCACCTATGAGAATGTAAAGCTAAAGAAGAGACCAGTCTCTATGAACAATCTAACGAAAGTATTGAGATTAATGTATACTTTATACTAATGATGAGATGAGAAATAATCTATTGAGGTATGATGTCCTCATACTAGAAGTAAGCTTCCATGACATATGAGTTGAATGTAATTATACTGAGCACCGATAGGCTAGCTATGAGAGTGATGCCTTCTTTCTGGATGGGCGGAGGTTCACGTAACCCTCATGACATAAGACATGCCGGGTATGTCTCCTTATATATCCTAGTCTTTAAACCTATACTGCCAACATAGGGACCTAGCAGGGTTTGATTACCTATGTATGCTAGCATGTTTTGGGTGACTTTGGCCAGTGATTCCACCTCTTTTTGGTGTAGGGCAGACACTGGATTTCATGATGCTAACATGATCCATGTCGGTTAAAGTTAGAGTTCCCAAATGAATGAATGAGGCCAGCCTCAAATGATGCACATAATGATATAAATGATACCAAAGGTGTTAGGATAGGATAATCAAGAGGTGAGATAGACTCAAGTGATGACACAAGGTTATTCTTGATCATTGCAAAGCAAACCCGATGAGAGTCTTAAGCTACATCCTAGGTATGGCTAGTGTTTACATTAGCTTATGAATTAATGAAATGAAGTACGTATGAACGAATGAAGCAGACTCTCTGTTTGCTAAAGAAAGCTCCCTAGTTGAGGTCCCATATGTTGACCCCTCATTTTGGGAAGTCTTAATTTCAAGTCCATGATTGCAACGTCTCATGGCATATGAACGAATGAAATGAAATATGTTATGTGCTATATGCAATATGTTTTGTACTATGTGTAAGATGTTATGTGATGTGTACAATATGATATGTATGATGATGCATGTTAATCTCATGGCATGACTTTCCTAAAAAAAATTGGCAAGTCCTCTGATTTTGCTAATTCAAATTTGGCAAGTCGCCGGACTTTCCTAATTAAATTTTGCAAGTCCCTCGACTTTCCTAATCCCAAATTGGCAAGTCCACTGACTTGACTTTCGATAAATCATGTTGTTAGGAAAGAGCTATTCTTACCCATGCATGTCTTTGGTCTGTGATTGCATACATTCATACTTAGTACAAGTGTGTACTAATCCCATACAACTCTACATTTTTAGGTGCAGCCACAGGTGGACGTTAGAGCTTACAGAGCGACGCTGAAGTTATCCGTACGTGGAGCATTCATCCAGACTTTGTAGGCCCTCATGCATTCGAGGACGCTTGCCCTTTATATTCTAGATTAGTTATATGATATATCTAGTTGAGTATGTTCCACTAAGGTTTCTTTCCCGTTTTATTTCAGACATTGTATTGGTGTCATTTTGGCAACTATACACTTAATGAAGTATTGAACTATTTCTTTCATTTGATGTTCTTTATGTTAGATGGTTGATGGTGAATGTATATGAATTTAAGTAGAACGACTTACATGCCTCTTAATAAACAAAAAGTTCAAATTTTCCGCTAAAATTAACCTAGATGAAGTAAGGATGACGTATGTAGGCTTGTCTGCGACCTCTAAGAGGTCAACGACAATGGTCTCGTCTGGGGTCCATATTCCAGTTGTATTACTTTGGGAGAGGTCGTTCAATTTGGGCGATAAACATATTTTGTCAGGTCCATATTATTGGCATTTCTTTAAAATATTATTCTTCCGTCACATAGCCTTCGTAGTTTCAAATCTTCAAAATATATTCAAAATTGAAAATATTTAGGTATTGAGAAAATTAATTGTGTAATTAAATAACGCTTAAATTAGTGTAAATGTACCACTCATCAATACCCCCACACAACCTTTTGTTTTTCTAAAGTAAACAAAAATCACAATTAGTTCAAAAAGGTTATCTACAATAATTCTCAATTAGATCAAACATGCATGTGCCACCACAAGTCTACTCTGAATCAAATGCAACACTCAATCATGATCAATAAGCTCCAAATGATGATTAGTCAGTTAAGAACAAAACTTAAGCATACTATAGGTTCTTCTATTATGCAAAACCATGTTTCAAAAATGAATCAAATGTCCTCACATAAAGAATGACTTTATTCTCATACTAACAAAGTCAATAAATAATCTATGAATCACTACAACACTTACTCTCTAAAGCAGAAATAAATGCAATCTTCATCCCATATATTGTCCCATATTTTTCAATCATCACATAACAAAAATCATGTAATATCTAAAGTGTCTTTTAGGTTGGTAATTGTCTAAGGGTTAAGGTATGGTCAATTTGACTCATTGACTTCACCTTTCCAAAGATTGTTGCAATCATTATTTCCTATTCTCAAGTTGTTTCAATTCTTTTCACTTGGGAAGTCAAACATTCACTTGTCAAATAATTTATTGGAGAACCATTATTATTTCACCTTACTTTCTTTTTCATTTCCATTTTCAAATATTTTTCATTGCATTCTCTTAAATTCAATGAGGGGTTACTTCTTTATAACACACTTCAAAGTTGATTCTCACATCATCTTTCTTTGCCTTCAACTGCGCTTTATTTCATCCTTCCTTTACACACCTATTTTAGGTTGTTGAACTACGTTAGCTATACAAACAAACCAATGATTAAAATATAATTTATAAGTGAGAAGTTAGGTATAATCTTTTTTAATATGTTTCAGAAAGGTTGTCAATAACTTTATATGCTCAAATGGTGTATTAGTTGTTGCACACCCTCACAAGGTTTTCACAAAAAGGATAGGAAGATTTTGTAGTCCCTCGAAAAATACTACTCCCAAGATCTTTCATTACATTGAAAAAATCTAGACATATGACTAAAAATTAAAATTCTAGGATTTAACAAGCATGATTCCAAGTAAAACCTTACTATAAAAGGCACTTCAAAAAATTGTTTACCATAAACTTAAAAGATAAAAAACTTACATGTGATATTCATTGCAGGGCTCACATAAAAACATAACTAGTCAAAAAAGATTCAAAAAGAAAATGTAAAAAAACCAACCAATATAATTTCTTTTTTAAATACCAACAGTGAGCACAAAACTCGTCATGAGAATTGGTAGAATATTGTCCTCCATCCAACTTATGAGTGTGATATGTTAGCCATACTGGTATTTTTTAACAAAAGGGTGGACAACAAGGGTATTTTAAGGCCAAAAGATGGATGGAGGATACTTTTTTACCTGTTCATGTACTTGAGGGGTATTTACGGCCTTCTCCATTTAAAATATTGATTTTGCACAAAATTGATTCATAATTATATCAATTAAAACCTCGAGCAATTAAATTTTTTAAAATACATTGGAAGTTGCATTCATCAAGAAAGAACGTATACTGAAGAGATGAGGAAAAATTTCCCAAAAGAAAAGCACACTGATATAAACAAAATATTAACTACAAAATATCAAAAGAAAATATAAAAAAGTACAAACAAAAAAGGAATAATTGCAAGAAGGCCCTTGGCCCACCAAAACCGAAAAGTAGTGTCATCAATGCTCAATAAATGAAATACTAGGAGGCTAAAAAAAGTTTCTCACCAAATGTCTGTAGTGGAGAAGCCTCAAGTAGGGGATAGATGTCTACAAATAGGATGATGGAGGTTGCAAGAAAGCTCGACTTGGGCATTAGTTCTTGACTCAATAAAGACAATTGTTGTTGACCATTAAGTGACTCCACAAGATCTGACTTATGCAGTCTTCCTAAGAGACCTATATAGGTGTCACATCCGAGTTTACTCCCTAGAGGTAACTGGCATCGTCGTCCTCTTTGAGGACTAAGACTAGCCTCTTAGTTTACATCATTACATTCATAGGTCAAATTAAGCGGAATATTTAAAACATTTAATTATTTTTACTTGGAGGTTTACATAGACCTATACATACACATAACATATATACCGAGTATACATTGACCCTTCATATAGGAAGGTTACATAGCCTTCAACTTTTATTACACATAAGTGTATAAGAGATAACATAGACATAATAGTCATAATAGTCTTCTCATCTCATAACCATCTAATAAGATTGTAAGAACTTGGGCATAGCCCATAAATCAAGTTAAAATATCTCACATAGGCTATACAATGTTTCATACTAAATGGAAAGAATAGTCTTTAACGAAAAAGAAAACTCCATAAGCTAGATAGTGGCATCGCCCTCGTAAAATGAGGACCTGCCCTACTTGGATGAATAAGAGATCCAAGCCTTCTTCAAGTCGCCTTCCAAAACACTTCAACGACTGGAACCTAAAATGTTGGGGAAAAGTAAGAAATGGGGTTAGTACGCCACTTGTACTAAGTATGAGACCATATGCACACATACTTTGAAATCATGCTAAGAAAAAGGACATTTCATAAAGATATGCAATTTACATTGAAAACACTTATGCATATTCAACAAGACCATACCAATCAATATTGCATATTCATTAAGTCATAGGCATGTACAACCAAAGCAAGTCAATTACTCATGAACCCCTATCAAGTCAACAAGTGCAATGACCAAGTAAAGCCCCATAACCTTACTCAATCAAGTAACCCAACAAGAATCATGAATAACATCCTACTTTACATAACATGCATTTAAGAGTTTAACCATATAGACCAATATATATACATAAGTGAAACTAATCATCATATAGTATCAACAATGTGTAAGTTCATCATATACATGTCATATAGAATTATAAGCATATTTATACATAAGAACATCCTTCCAAGACTCCCTTCAAGCCTAACTAGTTAATTTTTAGGTAGAGTCCCATACCCCTACCTAGACTAAGCTAGACCTCTTACGTTATCATTGTTAGAGTTCAATCCTTTAGTTCATTTTCACTTTTGGGAACATCTTTCCCAAACCGACATAGACCACATGAGCTAGTGCGGAATCCGTGTCATAAAACCCTACACCAAAGGAAGGCGGACTACATGCCAAGGTAGTACCAAAACATAAAACATAGAAACTATGTGGATCCAATAGCTAGTAAACCTATGGGGTCAACATAGTTCAAGAACTAGGAGATATAACTGGGACCCTCTTTAGGATACATGCATTGTAGTCTCCAATATCAAGAGTACATTAGTGATCCTACCTTCCCTATGTGGGAAGGGACACTACAATCTAGTTCATTGTTGCTAAGCTAGAGTCCCTTTTTTAAATGTATTTAAGCATTTATTATCAACCACAACTTAGTTTAGGTCATAGGGTCTAACCCTTGTATAACATCATCATCATCATAACTCAATAAGAATTGCATGAGTATAAGTACTTTCATTACAATTCATATAGGTAAGGCTAGCATATTAGCATTTCATATCATGATAAGACACATTGGTATATCATTCACCCTCCTTATAACATTTACAGGTTAATCAACCTAACAATCATTATCAAGAAATTTAAAATTCAACATCATACCACCCTATCAATCCTTATACAAGGCATAATCCAACACAACATCATAATTTAATCATATTTAACCACAATTTGAAGTAAAGGATAGACATTATAAGACTTACCAAGTCTTCATCGTAGTTCATCATCAAGGTCTTACCATAAACCCTCATTTCAACCTAATCTGGGTATACATCATCATAAATCAATAATCAACATGATAACAAGGGTAGAAGAATCACTACATCACAATTTAATACTAGATCATAGCTTAAGACAAGATACTTAGGTCAATTCACTTCCTAACCTAGATAATCTTCTCAAAAACTAGAATAAAAGACTACAAATCACTCTAATTAGTTCATGATTAATTTAAAAACATCATATAATAGTAATTCAACAAAAAATAAAGTCAATCGAACCAATCACAACCTAATTCATATCAAGATCAAACCTACGGTTAAGGGTTAATGGTCATCTTCTACAAACTAGACCAAACCATCAAGATGTATCATAATTAAGTTAGAATACATGTTAATTAATCCATATTATCCAGCAAGAAAACATAAAAAAACTAATTCATAACATAAATTTTGAGATTGAGACCCACATGAAAACCCAACTTTTAGAAATACTTTGAAGGAACCCTTTGAGGAAAGAGGTATCAAAGGTGAATTAGATCACATACCTAAACCTTTGATGAAGATTTGATGGTTAAATCATCTCTTTACAGCCTCCAAATCACACCCTATCTAGTCTTCAATGGTGTCTTCCAATAGAGAGAGAAAGAAGAGAGAAGGAAGAGAGTCTTGTTTTAAGAGTTGTAATTATATTAATGGGGTTGGGTTCTTTATATGGGGGGTTAATTAGATAAGTTAGGATTACCTAAACCCCTAACTAACTACCTAAACCCTTAATTAAATAATTGAAACTTAATTAAAAAATGTGTAGGAAATTACAGTTACACCGACAACACCACGATTGACGGATTATGGGTCTGTCAATAGACTAGCCCTCTTCCATGCTGCACATCCTTCCTTCTTTGGAAGAGACTGTGCAGATGATGGACTCCAAAGAAATGGCTAAGTTTTGGTTGAAGGTTGGCATCGACTCCACGTCGATCAACACACGCTCCGTGGATTGCCCTTTCGTGGGTGCACACTGCCAAGGCAGTATTGACTCCAACGTGCAAGGTTCCTCCTCAAGGTCCTTTGGTTGGTCCTTGGGGAGGTACTAGCGTGCCTTAACCTATTTGAATAGCTTTTAAGAGTACAAAATCCATGAAAATTGGTGGAACGGTAGATAACATGTGTTCAAGTTAATTCACGGTCAAAATTTCTGGGTAGGGGGTGGAAGCGGATTTGTAAGAAGTAGAGAGAGGAAATTTTGAAGAGGCTTGTTTTATTTATGAGGGCAAAGTGCCTCTTATATACACATACATAATGACCTTTCATCTTTGCTAAAAGACGATTGGCCTTTACTATTTACACAGTTACTTGACCTCTACTATTTACACAGTAACTTGACTCTTACTATTCATGATTAGGACTTTACTATTCATCAATAGGACACTGACACTATTTATATTTTTTTTTAAAAAAAAAAACAAAATAAACTTTTGGCCAAATGGCCGACATACTATTTTCTACTTTATTTAATGGCCTTTACATTTTTACATATGGCCGACAATGATTATGACTAATTTGTACATATATCTTTATGTCTATTTTTCCTTATCCTCTTCTTCTTAGTTTATTCCAGTTGTACTCCCGGGACATAGTTATCTTCTCCATTGCATTTTGAACATAGATGGTTTGGATATTTTTGACCTATCAACTTGCAGTATCTTGTCATCAGATTAGGAGAAATAAAATTTTTCCTTATAGCTCTTGTTGTTGGTGTAGCTTCTGGCCTTAATAGACTCAATATCTATTGTCGTACTTCTTCCATATCTGCTGCTCTTATATCTCTACAATTGGAGTATATCATTGTTTGATCTCTGTTGTAATAGCTCCAGATTGCATTTTCATTTAGGTAGTTGTTTGATAACTCATTTAATATAGTAGCTATTCCGATAGTTCTTTTATTTGCATAGAATTCCGGAATATCTACTCTTTGTATTTCTTCCTGGGTGTCTATCTTTTCAGGGATTATCATTTCCCTAGTCAGCCCAATTTTTATAACTTGTATTGTAGGTTTGACTTCATGTCACGACCCAAATCGGGGACGCGACTGGCACCCACATTTACCCTCCTATGTGAGCGAACCAACCAATCTAACCCTTAACATTTCAATGTATATCAACAGAAAATAATGCGGAAGACTTAAACTCATTAATAAAAACAATTCAAACTATTATTATTATCCCCCAAAATCTGGAAGTCATCATCACAAGAACATCTAAAATCAAATCACTAAACTAGGAATGTCTAAGAACAAAAGTAAGTAAAATCTAGTCCATGCCGGAAGTTCAAGGCATCAAGACTTGAAGAAGGAGACCCAGTCCAAGCTAGACGCATTAGCTCACCCTGAATTTCCGATGGAGTGAAGACTGGCTTGATCTACTGCTGAGTCGAAGTTGACGGAACGTTTGCTGCATAACACAAATAACAAAGGGAAACATAAAAGTAGGGGGGGGTCAACCACACACGTACTGAGTAGATATCATCGGTCAACTCAAAATAGGGAACAATATATATCAACAATAATGTAAATCAACTACAATACTCATCATGTAGCACAGCAATTACTTTATCATTAACAATTTCCGTCAAGTTCACACATGAGGTCTCAAGCCTCAATACCATACTCATTTGGGAAATTAAGTTCATTAGATTGAGTATATTCATTATCTTTCAAGATTCATTATCTTTCTTCCTCTTGTGTCGGTACGTGACACTCCGCTCCTCTAATTCTATCCTGGTGTCGGAACGTGACACTCGATCCTCATATTCATTCTATCCTGGTACCGGAACGTGGCACCCGATCCTCATATTCTATCCTGGTGTCGGAACGTGACACTCGATCCTCATATTCATTCTATCCTGGTACCGGAACGTGGCACCGATCCTCATATTCTATCCTGGTGTCGGAACGTGACACTCGATCCTCATATTCATTCTATCCTGGTACCGGAACGTGGCACCCGATCCTCATATTCTATCCTGGTGTCGGAACGTGACACTCCGATCCTCATATTCATTCTATCCTGGTACCGGAACGTGGCACCCGATCCCCTAATTCATCAAGCCTTCTTTTATACTAAGGCATCCTCATTATCATTATATAATTTGTCAAGCCTTCTTTCATACTAAGGCAGCATCAATCTTATTATATAATATATCAAGTGAATTAGGGTTCTTTCAGGATTTGGGATTCAATAGCTTCATCATGCTTTGTTAATTCATAACAATTTCATGATCATAATCATGCAAGCATACAATTAAGCATATAGACAGGTTTACAACATCATCAATACATATCATACACTATCAAGAGTTCACTACGATTATCGTAACATAAAACCATAACCTACCTCCACCGAAGAATTGGAATCAACAAGAAATTTCCCAAGCTTGCTATTCTCCTCTCTCTCGATCGATCTGCTCTCTCTCCCTTTCTGTTCTTTCTCTTTTGTTTTATTCAAACCCTCTTCCCTTTACCCTAATTAATCATGTAATTAAGTGTGAAAAAGGACAATAAAACCCCTCTAATTCACTTAAGGTTACCCCTTTTAACCCCTAAGTAATTAGACTTATTAATGTTACCCCTCAATCCCTACAATTAAGGAAAGAATAATCAAAAACGACCCTTAAAACGTGTGGAGAAATCCCATTTTGTCTGGGACTGCGTGACCTGTGACGGGCCGTCGTACCTGCGACGGTCCGTCACGGTCGTCGTCGCGCCTGCCCAAAAACCCTCGTCACCACGGACGCAGTGACGGTCCGTCACGCCTGTGACGGTCCGTCCTGCACGTCCGTCATGGCGGTCAGAAACTCGTTTCTCGAACCAAATTCTCAACGTTGAAGTGTTTTGCAACGGAAACTCACGACGGTTCGTCGTAGATGTGACGGAACGTCCTGCAGGTCCGTCACAATTTACAGAGAGTCGATTTTCAGTACCCGATTTTTAAAATGCTAAGTGTCATGGGACGAATCATTCACGACGGCCGTCGTGACTACGACGGTCCGTCACGACTTCCGTCGTCCCAGCCAGTTTTTTCCAGAAATTATTCTGCTGCTCCAAAACGACTAAACAGGTCGTTACAATAGATACCAATTTACCCATCGTTCGTCCCCGAACGATCAACAGAAGAAAAACAGTGGCGAAAAGGAGTACCTGAATCTGTAAAACAGATGTGGGTATTTTTCTTGCATATCTGCCTCCTTCTCCCA